>JAJTUV010002538.1:0-177319 GCA_021653895.1 Mastomys natalensis
CCTCTGCTGTGAATTCTTTGTTTAGTTCTATACCCCATTTTTTGATTGGGTTGTTTGATTTCTTCCTGGTTAGCTTGTTGAGTTTTATATATGTATACTATTTTGGATATTAGCTCTCAATCAGATGTGGGGTTAGTGAAAATTTTTTCAGCTCAAGGGGAGGATCTAAGACCTAACACTATTACTGATGCTATGGTATGCTTACAAACAGGAGCCAAGCATGACTGACCTCGAAGAGGCCCAAAAAGTAGCTGAAAGAGTCAGATGCAGACACTTACACCAAACCAATGGGCAGAAACTGTGAACCTCTGTGGTTGAATTAGGAAAAGCTGGAAAGGCTGAGGAGGAGGCAACTCCATAGGAAAACCAGCAGTCTCAACTAGCCTAGACCCCTAAGATCTCTCAGACACTGAGCTACTAACCAAGCATCATACACCAGCTGATATGAGGCCTCCTGACACATATACAGCAGAGGACTGGCAGGTCTGGCCTCAGTGAGAGAAGATGCACATAACCCTTGAGAGACTTGAGGCCCCAGGGAGTAGGGAGGTTTGGTGGGGTGGGAATGGGGTGATGGGGACATCCTCTTGGAGACTGGGTGGGGAAGGAGGTATGGGATAAGGAACAATCAGAGGGCAGACCAGGAGGTTAAGACTGAACTGTAAAAAAAGATTAAAGAATAAATAAAAATAAAAGCATGAAATTTAAAAAAGTTATCCATCAATACATCATGAGTAAATTTGTCGTGCAGAAAGACACACCTTGCAGCATCAGGTTTAATTGTTCAATAGAAGTAAATGTTTCCCTCTCCTTTGTGCTAATGTACTTCACAGACTTGAGGGATTACAGAGTGCCCAGAGACTTCAAGTAAATATTCTTGTCACGTAGATCCTGGTAACATTTTAGTAAAGATGCACATATAATTCCCAGCTTTAGTAAAGATGAGCATGTAATTTCCCACCTTAGACATCTCCAGTTACTCTCAATTTCCCTTGGGATAAAGTCAGAAATTATTAGCCTGTTACACAGCCTTGCGACAATTTGCCTAGACATAGTTTCTTGAGCTCCCACTTTTTCACCATACTGAACAATGTGTAATTTCATGAATTAACAGTATTTTCTCACCATAAGCCATTTGCTCCATTTTTGCATATTTTACATCGGAAACTCACTCTCAGAGTTTATGATTCAAACTAACTTGCACACATTCTTACTCCTAAGCAGCACTTGCATTCTGAAAAAATTTGTTACCCCAAAGAAACACATAGAAAAAAAATCAGAAAAATTCTTGGAACATAAACATCCTCAGATAATCCTAGTTAGAGAAGTCTCCCTGTAATAGTGAGGTTTAAATATCAACTTGCCACCACCACCAAAAATCACCTGGGAAGAAAGAGTCTCATTTAAGGAATTGTTTTGTCTCAATCACGTTGCCCTGTGGGTATGTCTATGGGGGATTGATTGATCATTAATTGACCCTGCCCATTGTGGGTGCCACCATCCTCTAGGATTGGACCTATATTATATAAAAATGAAAAAATGCAGTTAAGCATTGGCAACTGAAAGCAAGAAGTACAGGTGCATTGATTTCTTTTTGTTCTTGATACAAAGTGGTTTGACCAGATATCTTAAGCTTCTGCCCCTGTGACTTTCCTGAAGTGGTGGACTAAACCTGGAATAATAAACCACCTTTACCTCTCCAATTGTTTTGTTTATTTATTCATTTATTGTTCAGAGTATCTTTTACATCTGAAATTAAGTAGGAAATTCTCCATTATAAAGTAAGTCTATATTACTTGAACTGTTTGAATGCCTATTTTAATTCTTCATCAAGTATGAACATGAGAATACATATTTAAACAGATTAATTATTGAGTCAACAAAAATTGAAAGTCCTGTGTATTTATATATATATTTTAAATATATTATACTGCTATCAATAGTAATTCTTTTTGCATTTTCCATTTATCCTTTACAAGGAATAGTGGGTTTTTTATGCTTTTTAATAGTAGTGTTTAATATAGCAATACTGTAAGATAGCTCATATAATTGTCTCTGTGTTATAACACCAGAGTTGAGAACAGATGAAACTTCTGCTCACAGTCATAGAGCTGTTAAAGTATTGCAGTCCAAACATGGAGTCAGAGCTCTATTCTTAACTGCTAAGAACAAGTTTGGTACTTATCAGTAAATTTTCATTTCTCAAATGTGTATGATGTCAGCATGCATGTGCCCAGAGACATACCTATTTATGCATATGTAATTTTCATGAATTGTTTTTATCTTCTGCTTTAAAACTTGACTGCTTTGTAGAACTGGTATTAATAATTCCTCATCTTTAGGACATAAAAATTTTCGAGCCTGGAATGGTTTGGGAAGAAAATGTTGTGTCTCAGGCATTGGCCATTTTCTTGTCCATTGAGATCTCAGCTTATTAGTTGCTATGAAGGCATCTTCTTGATCCAGTGCTAGGATGGGAGTTCATGTG
Organism: Mastomys natalensis; assembly: GCA_021653895.1. Classification (NCBI taxonomy): domain Eukaryota; kingdom Metazoa; phylum Chordata; class Mammalia; order Rodentia; family Muridae; genus Mastomys; species Mastomys natalensis. Next base: position 2,489 of record JAJTUV010002538.1, read on the forward strand.
AGATTTAGATATAATAAACTTGCATTAACTGTGACTTACACCTTAAACATAATGATGTCACATCTTAAGTTCCTCATTGATAAAATATGCTTTGCCAAAACTTAAAGCATAGAGAAATCACAAAACTTAAGGTATCATTTTAATGTTTCCATTTTTACTTTCACAATCTATCCTATGCTTGTGTGTAGTATGCATGTGTGTGTTTTCATGCTTTCCTTGTGTGTGTGTGTGTGTGTGTGTGTGTGTGTGTGTGTGTGTGTGTGTGTATCTGTATATGGTTGCTTGTGCTGGCTGAGACTGGCGTTTTGCATCATCCTCAGTCACTCTCCTACCTTTCATACTGAGGCAAAGTCTCTAATTCAAACTTGGAGCTTGTGGGTAAGGTTAGCTTGTTAGCCAGCTTGCTCTAGAGTGCTCCGGTCTCCATCTTCCACGCCTAGAATCATGTGTAGACTGCTCTACCTACCTGACATTTCCCTGGGTTTCTGGGGATCTTAACTAAACACTTTAACCCACTGAGCCATCTTTTGTTCTCTTTATTTTATTCTTTAAATTTTAAAATTTAAAATTGTAGTCTGTGAAATGTACGTTTCCTCAGTTTGAAACGTGCTTGATTGCTTTCAGATTTTGGCAAAACTGTCTCTTGTCCACACTTTTATGAATCAAAGAGGCCTGTGCATCATTCAGCTCTCCATCATTAATAGAATATCAAAACAATGCAGTAATATGGCTTGTTTACAATTGTAATCTGTAGCTGGTCCACAGGTTTTGCTATTCCCATCCATGATGGTCTTATTACATTGGGCCTATGATGAGGCCACACATCATGGCAGAAGCACAAGGCACAGAACCCTCTACCCAGCATGTCAAACAGGAAAGAGAAGAGAAAGGATAAAAGTTCGAGAGTCTACAGCAAATATTACACAGAACTTAGGAAACCCAGCAGAAAAGGGTGGGGGAAGGATTATAGGAACCACAGGGTTGAAGATGCCAGGAGACACAGCCCATGAATCAACTAAGCAAACCATAAGGAAAAATCAGAAAAATTCTTGAAACATACCTTTCCTCAGATACTCCTAGTAAAGAAGGTAGTCATCAAGCCTCCCTGTGATGGTTAGGTTTAAATATCAACTATAAGCAGGACTCATGGGGGCTCATAGAGACTGAAGCAGAAACCATGGAGCTTACATGGGTCCTCCCTAGACCCTCTCTATATATGCTATGATTGTTTAGCTTGAGGTTTTTCTTAGATTATAAAAATGATAGTGGTATTAACTCTGACTCTTTTGCCTGCTTTTGGGACCCTTTTCTCCCCTTAGTTGGGTGCCTCATGCAGCACTGATACGAGAGTTTGTGCCTTGTCTTATTGTATCTTGTTATTCTGTGTTTGATTCATATCCCTGGGAATCCTACCATTTTCTGAAGGGAAACAGAAGAAGAATAGATCTGGGGAAGAGTGGAGTGGGAAAGTCAAGGAAAGAAGTAATACTATGATCAAGATACATTGTATGAGAGCAAAAAAAAAAAAAAAAAAAAAACCCGCCTCCAAAACAAAGTCCTAGAATTCTCACTGGTAGCATGACCACATTGACTTTACAACCTCTCACAAGGCCCCTGTCTCTCAAAGGTTCAACTACCTCCCAGTCCTTGCATCATGAGGACCAACTCATTAGCAAATGGGTGGACAAGAGAGAGGTGACCAGTATATCTCACTCAATAGCAAATTATTTCATTTTCTTTTTTCCCTGATTGAATAATTTCTTCTTCTTCTTCTCTCTCTTCTTCTTCTTCTTCTCTTCTTCTTTCTTCTTCTTCTTCTCTTCTTCCTCCTCCTCCTCTTCCTCTCTCCTTCCTTTAAACATTACATTTCTTGCACTTCCCCTTCTTCCACTCCTCCCAGTCCCTACCTACCTCCTTTCTCCCCAATCCAATCCTCCACAGTTTCCTTCAAATTGCTTCATTTTCTCAGTTTGTCACTCCCCAGTTTACCTTTACAAATTCTCATATCTCTGCAGTACTTGGTCAATTTACTCTTTATACTGACTTGTCTCAATTTTCTTGTTATGTATTCATTAAAGTAATTGTGTAATTCTGTAAACTCCCTGGTTGTATATCTTGTCATATTAAGAAACAAAGTAGAAGCGTTGACTAAGATGGCTGCATCTTGCACAGCACTGTAAGTGCACATACATCTCAGGAATACTGCTCAAGCTCCCAGGAATAGCATCTGTACTATTTGTCTAAACAAAGTGTCTATGGTTTATGCAACAGTCACCTCATTTGTCAATACATGGTAAAGGGTCCACGTCTTACTTTATTTGTGCAGTCACTGAGTCCTGAGGGAGGCAAGCCCTTGGCAAAATTGCACAATAAAAGTTATCATCATCACATCACTCTGCCTCTTCTCTCTCTATTTTTCTTACCTCTGAAGAAAATGAAGCTACCCACGCTTTGCTTGTCACCCGGACTGAATGCCCAATTATGGCTTGTCCTGTATAAGCAGAAATCTTTCTTGGGAAAGACCATTTTCTTCCTGCTATATTCCTTCATTACCTCTGTTCTGCCTCAAAACTTTATAAGATAGTTTTCCTGGTTAATATTCTTTCAGATATGTGGTTGGAGGCACTCTTATTTAATAGACTGATTCTTGATGAATTTTCTAATTGGAGAAAATATGACCAAATATTGTAGTCTTAGCAAAATAGGGCTTTGAATATTAATGTCAAGAGTGGCCTCAAGCCATGCTCTGGTTCTCTAATAATGTGTGCCTGCAACAGTCTAAATACTTTTACTCTGTAGCTAATTATTTGGTAGAAACCCCTTCAATATCCCAGATCTCTCTGCAGAGTCTAGAAAGTCTACACCATTTGATAGCAAACTCTCATTAATTTCCGTATGGAAGAATTTGGGATCCTCAAAAACAAATAAAATAAAAACATACAAAAAATTCCTTTAAAAGTTTAAAAATATTCCCAGCTTCCTTTTGGCTAATATCCACTTATCAGTGAGTACATAGCTTGGAATGCCCATGATACAACTCACAGACCATGAAACCCAAGAAGAAAGAAAACCACACCACAGTGTGGATGCTACAGTCCTACTCAGAAGGGGAATGAAAATAATCTCAGGAAGTAGAGAGAGAGGAGGGGGATCTGGGAAGAGATGGAGAAGTACAGCGGGTCAAGATTTTGAAAAAAGATGTGTAGCAGTGGGCAAGGGGGATCTGGGGGTAGCCACTACAAAGTCTCAGATGCCAGGACCCAAGAGGTTCCCAGGACCCAAAAGGAAAGACATTAGCCAAAATACCTAACAAAGGGGAGACAGAACCTGTAGAGACCATATCCAGTGGATAGACACGGCCCCAGTTGAGGAATGAGGCCACTCACCCAGAATTTCTCCTGTTAAAAGGAAATTCAGGGACAAAGGGTAGAGCAGAGACTGCCCTATCTAGGGATCCGTCCCATCTGCAGACACCAAACCCAGAGACTATTGCTAATGCCAAGAAGTGTTTACTGACTGGACCCTAGTATAGCTGTCCCCTGAGAGGCTCTGCCAGCATCTGACCAGTACAGATGAGGATGTATGCAGTCCAACATTGAACTGAGCAAGGAGGCCCGAATGGAGGGTTAGGGCAAAGACTGAAGGAGCTGAAGGGGTTTACAACTCCATAGGAAGAACAACAATATCAACCAACCAGACCTCCTAAGCTCCAGGGACTAAACCACCAACCAAAGCGTACACATGGGGAGACCCATGGCTTCAGTTGGATATGTAGCAGAGGATGGACTTATTGGGAATCACTGGGAGGGGAGTTCCTCAGTCCTGTGGAGGCTCGATGACCCAGGTAAGGGGAATGCTAGGGTGCTGAGGCAGGAGTCGGTGGGAGAGTGGAGGAGCACCCTCATAAAGGCAGGGGGAGGGGGAGAGGATAGGAGGTTTGCAGAGAGGAAACTGGGAATGGGGAAAACATTTGAAATGTAAATAAATAAAATAACAACAACAAAAAAAAAAAACAAAAAAAGGTCCAAAAATGTTAGTTTTCAGGTTTGAATATTTATGCATATATATCTGGAAGTTAACTGTTCTCCCTCTGTTTCTCTCTTTTTTAAAAAATTGAGAATTCATGTTTTTCCCAGATCATTTGTTCTTCTTTAGCAAAGGTAGCATGTGTCCCATCGAGAGGCAACCATAGACATATGTGTACAGGGAAACTTAATTATGAAGCAAAGAACATAGAGCTAAAGTACAGGACAGTTTTCCATCAATTCTTTAAGCTCACTCTGGCTTAAATCTAGCACTTCCCATCACTCCTTTTCTTTTATTGAAGGACACTAGACTGGATATGACTGAAGTGGACATGCCTCCAATCTACTGTTGAAGATCAGACTGAGGGCCCATTTGATTTGGTGGTAGAGAATCAATAGTTACGTCTTTGTACATATTAATTATAAAGTAGTGACTGCCATTCCAGTTGACTGACAATCTTCTTTTTTTTTCTTTAATTGAGAAAAGTTTATTTTTTCAACATAATATAACCTGATTACAGTTTTCCCTTCCTCTATTCATCCCAGTTCCTCCCAACCTCCCATCTTATCCAGATCCCTCCTTTCTGTCTTTCATTGGAAAATAATAATATATCAAAATATCATAAAACAAAAGTAACACATCAGAATACAACAACAAAAACAGAAGAAAAATAGTTCAGGATGAGGCACAAGAAGCACATATAGATAAAGAATCGCACTTACATACTTCGTAATCCCACAAAACACTACACTAGAAGCAATGATATATGCATAATGGACCTCTAGTATAAAACGAAAAGAAAAATGTGTATCATAAAATAAAAATAAAAAATAAGATTGAGATTTTTAAAAATTCCCTGACACTATGAGACAAGAAACCTTCAGAGATGCTGTTGAGCCTGGTTTTTGTAGGTCATCTACTGCTAGGGCATGTAGTCTAACATTAAGAATAGTGTGTTTCCCCCAGTGAGACTCCCTTGGCCAAAACTAAACTTTATTTGCAAATGGTAAGCAATTGGAGATAGCTTCTTGGTTAGGGATGGGTATGTGCCCAATTCTCCTTTTAGCTCTAGGATATTATCAGGTGCAGATCATGAAGGTCCTGTATGTGCTGCCTTAGTCTCTGTGAGTTCATACGTGCATTGATTATATTGATTAAAAGGTCTTTTTGTCTTTGGCATTTACCATTCATTCTGACTCTTACATACTTTCTGCATATGATTTCACAGAGTTCCCTGAGCCCTGAGGGGAAGGATTTGATGAAGACATACCATTTAGAATTAACTGTTCCAAGGTCTCTCATTCCTTGCATGTTGTCTGGCTGTGACTCTGTATTTGTTCCATCTGCTGTGGGAGGGAGCTTCTATGATGATGGCTGAGCAAGAAACTGATCTATGAGTATGGCGAAATATTATTAATAGTCATTTTATTGCAACATTCTTTTAGCAGAACAATAGTTTTGGGTTTTGCCATGGGTCCTGGGCTATTTAGTCTCAGAATCTTGGTAACCCAAGCAGTATTGGATATGAATTCCACCTTATAGAGTGTGCCTTAACTCAAATCAGGTATCTATTATTCTCACAACTTTGTGCCACCATTGAACTACCATATCTTGTAGATAAGACATCATTATAGACAGAAGAATTTGTGGCTAGTCTGATGTTTACATTTCATTCTTGATAATGTTCTTTTATATACTAGAATATAGGAGCAAAGGCTCTCTGTGGGCACTAGCTCAGCTTCTCCATGTTCAGTGAGTTGTGTAGGTGTTTACTTCAGCGATGGTATCTTGCTCTTAATATGAGAAGAGCAACCATAGGCTTGACAACAGCCTAAGTTGTTGATGGATTCCCATGGAACTGTTTTGGCCAACAACTCAATAAGATATATCCCATTCCCAGTACTGTGAGCTTTATTTAGTGACAGGAGATATACAATAGGTGCTCTGTCTTTCCCATTACTTGGCAATTTCATTTAGATTACCTTCATATATGTATGTATTTTAAGAATCCTCTACTTAGTAGGTTTTTAGACTACTCAAATGACCACTAATTTTTAGCCACCTCTCATTATTTCCCACACTCATCCTCATCTTTTGTTCCTCTCTCTACTTATTCCAGATCCTCCAATCCATATAAGTATCTATCATTCTAGTCCCTTTTCCTACAAAGATATATCTGCCCCAACTAGTGCCTTACTCTATACCTTGTGTCTGTGGTCCTATAGATTGTTGCTTAGTTATCATTGACTTTACAGCTAATATCCACATATAAATGAATATGTATTTGTATTTGTCTTTCTGAGTCTGAGTTACCTCACTCAGGATGATTTTTTTTTCTAGTTTCATCTGTTTACCTCTGAGTTTCATAATTTCATTTTAATGGCTGAATAGTATTTCATTACAAATATATACCATATTTTCTTCATCCATCCATTAGTGGGGGGACATCTAGGTTGTTTTCAATTTTTCACTACTATTATTAGAGCAGCAATGAAAATAGTTAAGCAAGTGTCTCTGTAGTAGGATGAAGTCTTCATTGGATATGTGTCCAAGAGTGTGATATAGCTGGATCTTGAGGGACATTGATTCTTATCTTTCTAAAGAATCACTACCCTAATTTCCATAGTAGCTGCTCAAGTTTGTACTCTATCCAGCAATGAATAATTAATCAATGATATCTAATTGAAGACACAGACATAAATCTGGATACCTAGCCATAAATCATAGATGGAACTAGAAAAAAAGAATCATCTGAGTGAGGTAAGCTACATATACCTCAGTTTTGAAAAAGAAACCAGAAATACATATTGGAAAAAAAAAAGTATCTTCAACAAATGGTTCTGGTCAAACTAAATGGCTGCATAGAGAAGAATACAATAAATCTATACCTGTTGAGTTTAATTGGCAGTAAATCTCAGAGGCTGAAAACATTCAAGGCCTAGATTAGATTGTATGAAGGCAAGAAGCTTCCAGGACTAGGTCTAGGTTAGAAAAATTCAACTTCAAATGCATTAAAGGGCTCATCATAAACCAGATACATTGTACTTGACTGAAAATAAAATAGGGACTAGCCTTGAAACTCATTGGAATAGGAAAAGACTTTTTAAACCGAAGACAGCACAGGCACTAAGATCATTAATTAATAAATGAGACATCAAGAAACTGAAAGGTTTCTGCACATCGAAGAGCACTGCCATTTGAACAAAGCAGCAGCCTATAGAATTTGAAACATTTTGTACCAACTACACATTTGACAGAGAGCTAATATTCAAAATATATAAAGGCCTCAAGAAACCATATCTCAAGAAACAACCCAATTTCAAAATGGGGCTCAGATCTGAACAGAGAATTCTCAAAAGTGGAAACACAAATAACTGCACAATATTTGAAATGTTCAACACACATAGACATCAGGGTAATGCAAATCAAAACTATGTTGAGATTCCATCTTAATCCTATCAGAACTTCATGCTGGGGAGAATGCGTAACAAGGGGAACAATTTCCATGCTAGCCCTATTGCTAGGTTTTTGCCATCTAGGACACAATTGCAGTGTCAGATTTCTATAAAATGTTTGGGAAGTATTATACATTTTCTTTGGTCATATAATGTTTGTGTAAACATATTTTTTATTCTACTAATGTAATTGTCATCTCCTAGGCTTACTGCCTCAGTCTTCTAACCTAGGTCTAGTCCTGGAAACTCTTGCCCCATACAGTCTAATCAAGGCCTTGAATGCTTTCAGCCTCTGATACTTAATACTGATCCTTCGTCTTTCTTGTTCTTTCTGATTTCTGCCTGGTTGGTTCAACTAAGATGTTCTGGATCAAACTCATCTCCAAGCTGACTGATTCAATCTTTTTTCTCTCAATTTCTCACTGAATTGCTCTGCTTGGCTTCATACTAACTTTGGCAACATGTTCTGATCCTCTGACTCCTTTTCATTCTCTGGATCTTTCTATCTTCACCTGTATATAGCTTGTTCTCTCTTGCAACCTGTCTTTCTATAACTGTTCCAGTAAAACTGCCTTCTGTCTCCTTCTACAATTCTCCTTAACTGGCTTCCATTTCCTCTCTTTTTCCTGAAACTTGGGCATATCCTATTCTGTCAAATCTTTCTCTGATTCATCACTTTGTCTGCCACTCAATTAGACCTCTTTTTCAAACATGTTTGCTTTCTTCTACAAAGTAATATTGCCTTCATTGTTTGAGATTAAATGTTTGTACTAAGAGATGAGCCACACCACAACTATAAACTATTTTTTTTTTCATGAAATAAAACAATCTTAGTCTTCACAGTGTGATAAACTATTTTGCAACAGGAGTGTGGTTTTTTTTTTTTTTCAGCTTTAGAAGATTTATAAGTGGGTAGTGACTTTTCATTCAAAATTAATATTTCTTCTTAGATCTGGTTTTATTTACATTGGTAATCTTCTATGATATTCAATAGCAAACTTTTAATTTTGACAAATTTTAAACTGTACACTTTGAACTCCAAGCACATGCTATTCAGCTATTGCCTCTACTATGTTTGAAATCAGGGGGAAAATGCAAGTCTCTAGCCTTCAGAAAGCCAATTCTATAACTGTATTTATTTTTTATTTTATTTCTGACTATCAATAGCTTAATGATTCTGCTAGCCATAGTTGATGGAAATTCCCTGTGTTATTTAACAACTTTCATCCAGAGCCATTTCAGTAAGACTATATCCTGTAGTGACACTAACTCATTTTCTATTTCCTTCACAGGAACTTTAGTCTCATTGCATTTATCCTTGGAAATTTTTTTAAAACTTGTCTCCTTGATTACTCCTCTCTCTCTCTCTCTCTCTCTCTCTCTCTCTCTCTCTCTCTCATGCTTTGGAACAAACTCTCAAAGCCTTGTGGTTTATGTTGGTGAGGCAGTTCTCAGCAGACTTGCCTCATTGTAAGCAGGAAATTCTTTTGTTTGGGTATTTAAGGACTTCATACTCATAACTAGTCTACATCAACTTCCTATTTATGCCTGCTCATGCTTTTGTTCTTAGATGCTTTCTCAGGGTATATATGACATTGTGTAGTTTAATATTAGTACTTTTTATTTTAAAATGACTCCACTTTTCAGTTTCAATATTTATCACTCCATGACCTTTTTTATTTGTTTGTTTGTTTTTCGTTTTGTTTTGTTTTTTTAGCAATTTAATGGACTGATGAATTTCGCCAAACTTTCAAGAAGTCCCAAAGGTACATATAAACTATACATTTTACCAGTTCCTCTTCAACATTCATTCACATTGGCAAAATACAATGCTATTAATTTATGGATTCTGAGTGATTTGATCAATGGTGTCTGTTCTCTTAACTCTGTCCACACTTCACCTCTTGTTTACTCAATGTTCACAATCAATGGTCAAAGTGACTATCATGTTACTATTTTGAATGTGTGCCTCTCAAATAAATCTCAATAAATCAATATATTTTCAATGACGAATAATTTATCTCAATCAATTTCACCTGAATTTTCATTTCAAACTTCATTAATAAAAGTGATTTTGAAATTACACTTGTCTATCTCATTGTGTTTTCATGACATCTTTGACACGATTTAATTAAACTTTATTTAGTGTTTGAACATTTTGCTGCATTTTCAGTCATTGTTCTGATCAACTCTAACTGTAAACCATTTACAGGAACTATAAATGTCAGCAGGACAGGGTTAAGTGCTCAATAACTCCAGAACTAAATTGGAAAAATTTTAAGTCAGATAAAACCTATTATTCATTTCAATTTTTTTCTAGTAAACTGCATAGTGTTAAGAGTACTGCCAATTATTAAGACTATGGGTAGTAGTTAAAATTTGAATTTCTGTGAACAAATTTGCCAAATTTGCTGTCTAAACTACATGGACCTAGCATGGATCTGAATTGCATCCTATAAGTAAAAGGTGATAGGAGGTTAAAGTAAGTGGAAATATCTATGTTGGTTTTCATCATTTGGAGTTTACAAGTACATACAATCACACACATATGTATTTTCCAAAGCATATATCAGAATATAATGTTTTATATCATTTTAAGTAAAAATAATTGAAGGCTGGGAGTATTGTATTCATATAGTGCTTGCCAAGTGTGAACTTAGTAAAGTCTTTGTAAAAATAAATAAATAAATAAATAAATAAATAAATAAATAAATAAATACATATCACTACATGCAAATACCTTTTCTTGCCTTTTATAACTGCTTCACTGTATGTTTTGGGGAATTTTATGTAATTGCTTACTTTAATTCTCACATGATCTTGTTTTATACATGCAAATAATAAAGGTCAAAATTACATGACTTTGGGTCAACTACCAAATGAGATCTGTAAAGAAAGAAGCTTGAATTCATAGGCCTCTCACACCAGAGCCTGGATACTGGTCATGATTATCTGCTATTCGTAGAGCATTATAAAATTGGACAATAGTGTTCATTCTAATTCTGCACCTCCTCTTATATAGGTGAATATGGCTGGCTCTGTAGGGTAAGTGACAGAATCTTAGTTACTATGCATTACAAGCATGCCATGATTACAAGCATTCTCAGAGGTTGATCTGACGATTTTTGGCATGGACATCTGGCACTTTCAGGTCTCCAGTCATCCTTTTCTGAGATTCATTGCAGAAGATCTGGAAGGTTTGTAAACTATCTTGTCTACAGAGAGTAAATAAGACAAGGATGTGAATTGTTTTGTAAACCTTACATGACTCTTAAGTTAATTTTAAATTACTGAGATGATAAAGGTAATAAAAGCAATTTAATGGAAGAGGGGTTTATTTTGGCTTTGATTCAGAGTTATAATCCTTCAAGGTGGGAAAGGTAAGAAAACGAAGCAGCTTATTAGTAGTAGAGTTTCCCACACATTTCATAACATCTCAGTAGATCAGGAAGCATGTAACTTGGACTAGAAGTGTCTATCCCCTCCAAGGCCCATCCCTGCAAGCCAAGTCAGTCTGAAAGGTTTTACAGCTACCTAAGACAGTATCACCACCCAGAGACCAGAGACCAAGTGTTAAAACACATGAACTTGGGGGAGCATTTCACATTACAACCATGGCACATGATATTTATGAAAAATTTTAGAGGTTAGAATTCTGAGATGAAATGAAACTTTGCCTGTAAATTAACCTGGATAATCTATGTGATCTCTCATGAGGTGGAGCCAGCAGCCACATTGTTCCTCAATAAGGGAAGCCAATGTTTTCTCTGCTTCTTTTTTACAGAATTCAAGAGATGAAGGTCCCAGCAGAGTTTTACAAAGTGTGTAGCATGTAAGTAGATGTTAAGTATTTTGTCTTTTCCTCCATAGCAGGACCTTACTCAAGAAAACAAAGGTTTCTATATAGAATGACACTTGCCAACAGAGTATTTCAAATCAGCAAATGTTTTCAAATAAATTTTGGTCATCTCATAGTTCTCCCAACCCCAGGAGGACAGTTCTGTTTTTAAGGATTACAAAACATGTAGCAGGCCTATAAGATGGCTCTATGGGTAAATTCCTCTATGAACTAGATCTATGGCATCTACCTGGAAGTAGAAAGAGAGAAGGAACTCCATATGCATATTGTGGCATGTACATGTGCACACATAGTAATAATAAAAAATAAAAGATCAAAGTTTATAAAAAATTACCTTACTATCTGTAGTCCTCAAGAATATGCAAATTAAAGCATTTGAGGCCATTATGTGACTATTGATGATCATTCTGTATTATAAAAAAATGAGAAAAATGTTGCATAAGGCATTATATACAATATTTAGTAAAATTTTGGTTAAAATTATTTATGAATAAAATGCTCATAATTATTTCATGTAAACATATAATTGAAATATTTTCACCACAGCCCTTGACCAAGTATTAGCGTATAACTACCTCTCCTCTACTCAAATGTGGGACTGCGTAAGGGTATCCTGGTTCTTGGCTGGGCATGGGCCTAGAACCCGAGACTCCAAGGGAGAAACGGCAGGAGTTCGGCCAAGTCCCCAGAACTCAGAGTCCTAACAAGCAGTCCAATCTCCATAGACCTACATTGTTCAGTCAGGTAGGCCATTACAGCCCCTCCAAAGTGCACAGGTAGAGGGTGTAACTACAGGCTCAGGCCCTAGAGATTTAATATAAATGAAGGTCTAGGAGGGGGAGCCAATTAACCATTTCCTCCAGAACCTCCCCCTTCCTCCCTCACTACTTAACTCAGGTCTGCCCAGAGTTTTGTGGGGGTACTTCAGATCATCCTCCATCCGCCATCGACAAAAACCCTTTGGAACCCAAGGATTCTCCGTATCATTGGGCCATGCCAGGGGCTGCTGCCGCTGAAGCCGCGCAGCCTCCGGTAGAGAGACAGGCTCCCATGGAAGCCCAGCAGCCTCCACCTCGCAAGATCTCGGGCCACTGTATAGGCCGGGCATGCTGGCCAAAGTGGCCCGCATTGAATTCCACCCAGCCCTGCCAGTTTATTTACCTCCCCACTCAAACACATGAATGATGGGTTGTATTTATCACAATGCAAAGCACTTAAATCTCAGAGTTTTTGAGGTAATATTTAAACGGTGGCAGCTCCCAATCTTGTTTGTCTTAATCTGCCACCATCTTCCTGACTAGACAAGGCCTGTGTCCATGAGCTGCACTTCTGCTCAAGCTGCCAGCTCAGACTGCTGGTCAGCAGCCAGAGACACTGGCCCTGCCACCCACAAGACATCAGCGTAGGAGATGGCTCTGCCAATCTTCTACACTGTCTCCACAAGGCTAGGCTGAGTCTAGACCATCTGGCCATCCACATGGGCCCAGTAGAAATGAGACTCTAATGCTTAGATTATCCAAAGGCTTTATATATTTAGTAATGCTCAAAACAAGATGCCCATACAATTAGAGGTGTAACCCAATACCCAACCTAGATATGTCAACTACCTTTGACTGCTAGAGACATGCGAACTTTGCTGCCACATTCTCCTCTCTCTGGCCTCTCTCCACTCACTCTTCCTCTTCCTTCTCCTCTTCCTCTCCTTACTCCTCCCACATTAGCTCCTGCCAACTTTCAGGGAAAATTTGCCACTACAGAAAGTCTTTGTAAGTTTTCAAAACTCCCTTAGGCTCATCTTTCCTAATCAAAATGAGCAGACTTTGAAGAATCTGTTTGCTTTGAAAAACTAGTTATTTTCCTATAAAGCACTTGCAATATGAATGATAAATATTAAGTCCATATTATTATAAACCATGATGTTGTCACAATGTCACTAAAAAATACCTTTATGTTTTGCTAGACATTAATTTTAATATTGTGGTAAAATTGGAAGAACAGTCTCTTTAGCATTTTATTCTAATGTAGCTAATCTTTTTTGTATATGTGTATGTGTATAGGTGTTTGCCAGCATGTATGTTTGTGCATTGTGTACTGCAAACAGCACCCATGAAAGGTAGAAGAGGACATTAGATCCCCTGGATCTGGAGTTAAAGGTAGTTGTGAGCATTGATGCTGGTTCTGGGAATTAAACTTGGGTCCTTTGGAAGAATAGTCAGTGCTCTTAACCACCAAGCCATCTCTCAGTCCCTACAATGAACTCTTCATGTTCACATATCTTTAAATAAATAAATAAATAAATAATAAAGCCACTGAGCTGTTGAGTTTCAAGATACTCTGTGAAGACTATTGCAATGTAACAAACATAAGGAAAGTTTGTGTCTACGCGAAATGGATATTGTTAGATTACCCAAGAAACAGAATTCCTCCCAAAGAGAAAATTAACTGCTTATAAGGAACTATCGCAAATCACATCATCACATCTGCTCTCAGCCAGCAAACTTCAAATGTTTGAATATGAGAAGATTACAAAATAAATTTCCTAGGCTAATGTCAAGAAATCCAAGCTCATAACACAAAGGTGAAAATGCCATAATAATACTTTCAGCACAAATAAGTCAGTATTTTATATTTATTTAAATGATAGCTTTGATGAATAGGTAAGAAAGGACACCAAAATTTTCCTTTGAGCTACTCAGAGTTTGCAGGGGCATTGAAATACATGGGAGCATCAAAACACCTGCTCTCAGTTAAACGGGGTATCTAGTTTTGTTATGTGTTTTGTGCAGATGGTACTCACATGATAACCCTCCATTCACCTGCATTTCTTAGTCTTTTCTGCAGTCAGATGGGCTACACTCTTAATTATGCTTGGTTGATATTGCTCAGAAATGTGAGGATTCAAGACTGTAACAATTAAGAGATAATGATTATCTGCTTCCCTGTTGACTATTAACATTTAATAAGTGTGGGCATGCGGTGGAGGCCAGCATTTATGTTATGTGCCTTTCTAAGTTGCCTACTGTGCATGTGGTGTGTGTTGTGTGTGTTGTGTGTGTGTGTGTGTGTGTTGTGGTGTAAAAGCTAGTGTCCTAGTCTTGGTGCGCTAGACAAATGCCTACAGTTTCACTTTGCCTTCTATGATGCACAGCTCAGCTTTAGCTTGTATTTTCATTTTGCCATTTAATGTTAATTTATTTCCTGATTGTTAAGACATTGTTTCATCCTAGGTGCAAAATTTATCAAGTTTTCCTGTATAGATAGATTCTTGTGTCCTAGTTGAAATTCATTTATGGAGAATATTAGTTTCATTACTGCTGAAAAGATAGTAATACTTGTAATTGCAGTGGATTTTGCATGATGTCTCTATTACATTTACTTTCGTTGTGAGAGCCGGTGTCACAAGATACAGCTGCAATCTGCCAGCTTCTATGGACTGTCGAGCATCGGCACTTGGATTGAGGGCAGAGATTGGCGTTACTGCGGACGTGGTATTGCGTATTGAAGATCGGGCAATTCCTGATGGCACAGCATCAATCGGAATTGCTGTGTTGGTAGTGACGAGTCGAGATTTCAAGGGAGGCGACACGACAGTTTTGCCGGCTTTTGACTTAAGTTTCTGAGTGATATACGGTGTACTGAAAAAATTCCAGTCAGTTGGTTCTTCTGTCCGATTGGTCGATCGGGAGCGACACTTTCTTATATTCTTCTACCCAGGTCTGTCTAACTTAGATTTTCTGTGCCCTGTTTGGCTTAGTGAGTGTGGTACTGAGTCATTTAGCTATCAGCATGGTTTTATTGCCTTGCTACTTCGGCCTCCAGTTGCAAGTCTGTGTCCCTGCCTACTATGGTAAATCCACAGTTCTCTAACCTGCCTAAGCAATTCCTACCACCAGGTTTGGCCCATAAGTATGCACTGTATGTGCTGATTCAGTCTTATGAGATCCTCAGATCCTAGCTTGCCTGTATTGATTTGACCCTCAGACCTAACAAGGTTCATACTTTGGTAAATCAAAGCAATGTGATGAGTCTCTGAGATAGTGCCCTTCTGGACCATCCTCAGCCCTCAAAAGCTATCCTCAGTCATACAGTTTGAGAGTGGCTTCTTCAGATAAGTTCCCAAGAGCTGGACCACTCATACCATCCTCACACCCCGGCATTACCAGATAGCAGAGCTTACACATGACCCACATATATCAAACTTTTTGTTTCTTCTACTGATTTTTCATTTCACTCCTTCCAAAATCAACTCTAATTATCAATAAAGGACTGGCTTACCCAATCCTATCATCCTTGCATCTAAAATCAACCAGGCCTAAGTGACAACATAACATAAATACCCGTCAACAGAATCAACCTAGAATCTCACATCAGACACACAGCCAAGCAAAGAAATCCAAAAGCGCCAAAACTTATTGCAAAAGACACAATTATGGAGGGATAAAAGTACAACCCTCCCCATAAATTATCTTACTCCAAAAAATTTTCTCCACTGAAAATTGCTTAGATAAAGCCAAAGGTAAAAGACAATCATGGGGCTGGGAATATGTCTCAGCAGTTAAGAGCAATGGCTAGCCGTCTTCTATAGGACAAGGTTCAATTCCCGCACACAATAATGGCCTACAACCTCAGAGTTTTAATCTCAGATTATATGATAAACTCTTTTGACCTCGCTAAGCACCATGCATGCACACAGGGAAAATCAGAATGAAAACATTAACTTCATCTGAAAATGTAAGGAGTTTTAAAAGGACAAGCACAAATAGCTCAATGAACTTAAAGATGATGTACAAGAAACGCAAGCATATGGCTGAATGAAATGTCAAAGATAATTCAGGACTTGAAAAGAGAGAAACACTGAAGACAGCTCAAAGTGAAGTCAAGATGGAATTGAATGATTTACTAACTGAAGTAGAAACCATAGGTAAAAGCCTTATAAGCAGGATGGATTGAGTTGAAGATAAAATATCAAGACTTAATAGAAGGATGAAAACATAAAGAAATATGAAAGCGGGCGTGTGGAGTTATCCAGCATTGGAGCAGAGCAGCTTTCGAGTTGAGCACTGTCTACGAGTGAGTTCAGGACAGCAGGTCCAAGAAACCTCTCGAACAAAAATAAAAAAAAAAAAGAAATGAAAAAAATAATGCACATACATGTACTTGTGTGCACACACACAACATAAACACTTGAACACTCAGGAATTTGAGTTACCAACAAAAATTTTTAATTGTAGTCATAGGAGAAGAAATTTAGGTCAACTTCATAGGGAAAAATCTTCAACAGATCATTGAAGAAAATCCATAAATGCCTGCAGTCCCAGACTTGGGAAGTAGACACAAGAAGAACCAGAATTTAAAGCTAGTGGAGTATTTGAGGCCAGTCTGTGCTACATGAGACCCTGTCTCCAAAACAAAACCAATCACTAAACAAAACAAAACAACACAGCTGAATTAAATTTTAAAAGAACTCACCCAGTGGAATTTGACTTGAGATTAGAACAAGTTTCCCATTGGAAATTTCTGTGATGGTCCTAGGAATATTTCTTCCATCAACTTTTTAAATATGTATTATTTGTTTGCTTGTTTGATTGTTTTTGTGTATGCTGAATTTGTGTGTTGCTATATGGCCCCGTAGCATACATGTGTGTGGAAGTCAAAGCAGAGCTTGTGGTAGTCAATTCTTTCCTTCCACCATATGGCTCCTGTGGAGTGAATGTTGCCTTTGTCCTGAGTGCTGAACCATCTCATTGACCCCAACTTTTGACACTTTTTTTTTTATATATTTACATGGAACAGCATTCTTAACACTGATATTTTGACAATCAAAATATCATTGTACTCGGAAAAAACATTGAAGATGCCCTCTTTCTTACAGTATCAACTAGTCAGCCAAGACTTATTTCTTAATTAAAAAAAAAAAGTATGAGAAATCAAGGGAGATTAATGGGAGTGTTTGGAGGGAGGATGGGAGGGGGAAATGATGTAATAAATAAACAAATACATTTATCTCAGTAGTATGCTAATTTGCTTTTGTCTTTACGGAGTTGTACAATTCTATGCATATAACAAAGGATTGGTTTCAAATAAATTTCCTATAGTTCAGTATTAGAATCATATTTTTATACATACTTTATATTCCTATACGCATTAGGTACATAAACAGTTTCTTGGGAAAAATTGGTTTGTGAGTAGACAATGTTGGAGGAACATGGATAAATCATGCACAAACAATAATGGCATTCAGAGTGTTCTGGGTTCTTTAAGAGTATCACAGAGCTTGGACAGAGCTTGGAAACTTTCCCTGATCTTACCTTTCAAAGGCAGCATTACTTCGCAGACTTGTGTGCATTCAGTAGAAAGTTACCAAGCATCTTCTACTTAATAAATACTGTGGAAGATTTTGTGAATAGATTTGTAATTAGGCATAGCTCCCACCTTTTGAAAATTTTGTTCAACAGGGTTGAAAAAAACAGATTAAAATGAAGCTGCTTTTATTTTACATTCATCATGCCTTTTCCTCTTTGTTGAGATGGGAGACACATCTGCATGCTACCTAGAACTGCAATTTAATACTTTTAAAAGTCACATTGCCAAACTTTAGCAACTTGTTTGTTTTCTTTGGACATTAAATCATAACCATCTGACTATGGCTATTTTGTGATTTACTTATTATTATTTGTATGTGTATACATGCACATGTGTGGAGGACAGAAGGCTACAAAGACTACAAAGAATATGTTCTTTAATGGCTTTTCACTTTTTTTGAGATAGAATCTTTCACTGAACCTGGAGTTCACTAATTCAGCTAAAATACTTGGCCAGAAAGCCTTAAAAAAAATCTGTCTCCACCTCTCTATTGCTGGGCTCATTAGATGTGCATCTCCAATGCTGGGCTTATATATGTGCACCTCCAGATCTTCAATGCTGGAATTACAGATATATACTTCCACCTCACCAGTGCTAGGATTACAGATATGCAGTTCTACATTTGCAGTGCTGGAATTACCTATGTGTACCTCCACTTCTCCAGTGCTGGGCTTACAGATATGTGTCTCCTTTTTAAGGTGAGTACTGGAATTTGAAATCAGGTCCTCAAGCTTGCATGAAAAAATACTTTTAATAACTGAGCCATGTCTCTAGCTCCTCATCTGATATTTAAACTCATAGCTATACATGAGGAAGGGATTTGCTATACATTTTCCACTTATGAAAGAAAATTTAAGAATAGTGACTATATTCACAACTAAGTTTGCTTATGTGCCCCCAAGGACTCCACTCCCCTGAAAAAAAAAATACATATGCTATATGTGTACTGTTTCTGGTAGCTCAGCCACTGTGAATTCTGATAGCACATTCAAAGAAAGAACTAGGCAGTGACAGGAAACAAAGCATCCTAGGGATTGTAATTGAAATTTTAAAGCAACATCAACACTTCTTGAAATAATTAGGTCAGATATAATATTTAAAATATAAATGTGCATTTCAAAAGGAATCAAATCATAAAGTCAAACACATAGCATTAGCACCTTGGAATTTTTTTTTAACTTGCAATGGCATATTGAAATTTTAAAGTGCTTGCTTGCTTCTGTGACTTTGTTCAGTTGTCCCTACCCCGCCTTGGTGCATATTAGTCTCCAGTTTTTATTTTAGGATGTGCTTAAAACCTATGAACCAGATTAAGTTGTCTTCCATTTGATACAAATGTGGCCAAATTTCCCTGCCTTTTGTGTCAGCCAGTGAATATTTTCTCCTCTAACATCCACTTCTGCAGGAGGTTGAAAACAAAAAAGAAAAAGCTAGATAGAACAGAAAGAAGTACCACTGTGATTTAATTTCTTTTGATTACTATGAGTCTTACTGGAGCATACATTGTATATTTTATGGTCACTCATTCATCTCCCGTGTTTTGCTGGCTTTGTAATCTCATCATTAACAATATATGAGAAGAGCAGTTCCTAGGTTTCAGGCATAAGTGAGATTTGTTCATGGCTGCTGGCCCACTGGAGTGGGTTGGCTTTTGTTATGAATCATTTGTGCACATGATTTAATATATGTTTGGGCCATAAGTCTGCTTTTGATTTTTTAAACATTTGACAGGTTGAGTCAATCTTGCATGAATATGAGAAAAATGCAATGTGCAGTCAATATTATCTCCCTAAGCATGGTGTTCTCAGGCATGTAATCATCTGGGCTCATGGCTGCTATGAATTCAGACTCGTTTTGAATTAGAGTTTAACCAGCAGCCTGTGCCAAAACTCTTGAACAAAAGTAATCATCAAGAGAAATTGAAACAATAACAAATTAAAAGTGTAGGGAAGTATACTATGTAAACACAATAAGAATTTGCCATGTTAAAGAGTTCAGAAGTCTGGATACCTCATGTTATATATTTTTAGAAAGGTAAGCAATATAAAAACATTTAATTCTGTTTGTAAAATAGAACCAAATCCAGACTCTGTTTCCTGGCATTATTTTAGTATTAACTAATGCTATCTTTGGCATGTATGATCTCAGTTGCTCACTAAATAATACCTAAAGTAGAAATTTGTTTTGCAGAGTTTATCATACTTGTAGTAAATTTCATGATTCCCAAGTGCATAGGCTAATAACTTCAGAAACTAAACATACCACTCGGTAGAGACTGCACTAGATCAAAAGGAAATGTATTCCTGTCTGTCTCTTGCAGAAGTTAATCCTCACTCCATGACCAGAGGTGGTTATTAACTTGACTTCATTAGCTAGGAGTTTTTCTTGGCTTTTAATACATCTGTAGACACTTCCAAATTCCTATCATCTCCAGGAATAACAAAGTATTCTTCCTTTCCAGCACTCCATTTTCTCTTTCATTTATTGATATGCGTAGAGATGTTAACAAAACAACTCTGTCTTGTTTACAGTCGAGTGTTCAGTGATTCACCATTTTGTGTGATTTTGCTACATTCTATCCCAAGTCTTATTTGCACCCATGGACATTCTTTTCCGTTTTGTGAATAATGCTGCAAATGACAGTTTCCCCTCACTTTGAGCCAATTTCATGTTCACAAAACAAATATCCTCTTATTGTGATATCTTTGCTACGTAGTCCTAGACTTGACATTGCTTTTTTTTTTACTACTGGTTTACTACTTCATTTTAATTTTAATTTTAAAAAATTTTTATTCTTTGACAGGGTCATACACATATCTAATTGATTTTAGGTCTTTCCACCCACAATGCCCTGCCTCATCCCTGCTACTCCTCTCACCGAATCTCTTCTTCTAAATAAGTCTGCTTCCCACTCTTATGTATTTTGTATTGGTGAGATCTGTTGAGCTGTAATAGCGCTGCCTGTGTGCGCATGGGTGGGAGGTTATTTACAGGAACAAGGGCAATGCAGCTGTGGTTATGAGGAAGCGTCTGCAGGTATCCAGGAAGAGAAGAGATGAAAATGAAAATTCATTTCAGGTTAACTTAGTCAATCTGAATCCAGACTTTGGGGAATCTAATGCCAGGAAAATCATTGTCAGAATATTTAAAGCACAATTTGGAAAAAAATAGTTTTCCAGATATAATCAATCTCCAATTTACAAGGGAATGTAACTACAATGGAAACTCAACTAAGGGTACATGTCATTTCTTCCAGAAACATGGGTTGTAAAGATAGGTTACTTGTACTGGATTGAGTCTAAGGAAGATTCTGGCCTGGTCTTGGTCATACATATAACATAGAGATCATTTGGGGCTATTAGCCACCGCTGGTTCTCAAGCACTATGAGGCATCATGAACTCTTCCTTCTTCCATAGTAAAATGTGATAGCACCAATCTTCTACATGTAACCACTGCTGTAATGAGCTCATAAGTACATCAGCCACTTTATCACATTATGACGAGAAGACATGTTTTTATAATATTTGCCCTCACATTGAGATTATTAAAATCATCCTGCTCCCTCTTATGTCTGAATTGTCTGACCCTTGGGGATAGGTAGAGGGATGTGTGTGCATGTGTGTGTGTGTGTGTGTGTGTGTGTGTGTGTGTGTGTGTGCATGTGTGTGAGAGAGAGAAAGAGAGGGGGGTGGAGAGAGAGATTATATATGTCCTATTTAGGACCAAGCATTATAAGACCAAACACTAGTTTCACTTATTATTTGCATTTGGACAAGTGAATTTCTGTAATAACCACTGTCTGTCATACAAAAGAAGCTTCTCTAATTAAGACTGGCAGCTATACTAATTTACGGGAATATAAAGATAAACAAAATATCTTGGAAAAGGCAGTTTAATACCATATTTATATCTAGCAAAACAATAGTAGTAAGCCCTCATTGAGGGCCTATGACTTCCCCAGCCACAAGTTCGTGGGCAGGTTTTCCAAACATGAGTTTCCTCTTATGGAACAGTTCAAAAAACCTAATTAGATGTAGTAACCAACATAATATTCGTGCCTGTATCACACCAATGAGCATATCTTGCCATGTCATTCATTGCTATAGCTCACAGAATTCAGAGCTGGGTCTTTTGTTGGTGCTTTTTTTTTCCAGCAGCATGTATATATAGCAACTTCTGGCACCATGAAAGCTACCATCAAACTAAAAGTTTCCAGGTCAGTCTTAGTGTGATTTCTCTCAGTCCTGTCACCAATGAGTTCTAGCTTTTCAGCAGTAGGGTTTGACTATCAAGTTCTGATGGTTAACCAAGAACAATGACAACGTACCGAATTCTTTGGAGGCCCCCTGGGACCTCTCTGACCAACATGCCATAGGAAAGTATCCCAGAGGTGGCACTGGGATTTTTATTTAAAACTTATGACATTTGGGAGGAGCATTATCCCCCTCAGATAGGTGATCTCCTCCTTTCAAACTCAGTTTTAAAATTATAGTTTTGGTACGCTCATAAAAGGCAGGTTCCTTTTTATACATCCTTAATGTTAGGACTTTGTTGCAATCTTCCTTGTAATGTCCTGTTTAGATTTTGTGTTCATATTTTGATGGGACTACAAAATGAGACAAGGAATATTTTCCCTCTCTCCATTCCTCTGTTTGATTCCTTCTCCTCTTTTTTTTTTTTTAATACTTAATATTTCTTTTCCTAAGACTCTGGAAGAATACACTATGGAAAACTTCAGATGCAGGGGGTTTGAATCAGGATTAATGAATAATCAGGGCGATGAATAATTTCCAAGAAGTATGGACTTTTTGTCATTTGTTATTATTAATACTATAATGTTTCAATTTCCCACTTGGAATTAACTCACCTTTTTTTTTTTCTGTTTTGCCCAGTAGATTTACTTTTGAGTCTCAGCTTCGGCAGTTTTCTACATTTTAAGTGCCTAATGTTCCTTTAGACATTGTATCAGTTACATTAGGTAAGATCATGTGTTTGACTATTATTTTCAAAAGATATTCTTTCTTTAAATGAGTTATTACCTGAGCATATTTTAATTATTTAATTTTCAAAAAGCAGGTGTCATTTTAGTTATTTATTATTAGACAAATTTACAGATAATTATATTACATCCCAAATGTTATTTGACCTAGAACATATTAGAGTTTATTTATTCAAATGCACATTTTATCCTTTGTTTCGTAAATTGGGTACATTCATTAAAATGTGCATTTTTATTTTTCAGAGAAATATTTATGACTATTGATGATGTAACGATGATCAAAACTATTCAATCTGCTCCTTTGTGACATTATGAGTTTTAGTTGTTCTTGGAAGTAAGTCATTTTTAGTCAAGGATTCCACTCATTTCTGAGTTAAAATTACCACCTTTTTCTTCTCATTGATTATACCATTTAAAATTGGCTAGAATAAAGTCTTCACAAACAAACTGATGTCTGAATATTGAATTTTAATATCAAATAATATTCCCTAGAATTCGTGTTTAGAATTTTGTTGATAAGCCACCTGAATTTTCTTTCCTCAATTTAACATTTTTATACAATATTTCTGTCCATATCATGAGCTGTTTTATTTTTGTGTACTTAAAGATTAGTGAAATTACATGCAAATTTTTATTTCCTAGATTAATGAGTTGCTGTATGATAATGAGGATGCCTAATTATGCTGAAATTGGCAAAGTAAGGCAGACTAGTTTGTGTCATAACAGAGCTTCATTAATTATAAAAAAAACTAGGCATCTTCTTTTCCCAAATGGACCCCTCAGAGGTTCCTGTAATGGTAAATGAGTGAGTGAGCTGTCAGCCCAGGGTTTCCAAATGGCAATGGTTTTCCATATTAGTAAGATAAATACTTCAAGTCAAACTTCTGCTGTGATCTAGGAACCACTGTGGTGTTTGATATGTGAAAACTCTAACAAAGAAGATATAACTCATCTTCATATATGGCATGATGGGATCAAAATGGTGGTGGTTTATGAATGAGCCAAATAGGACTCATTTGTGGTATCAAAATGTTAAACATCAGGCCAAGAAATTTTGGGCTAAATATCCATGAGCTTGTGAGATTTCATCGTGTTTCTGATGCTCAGAATTGATTTAAAACCTTATTTGTACGTTTAGTTTGTGTCTTCTGTACAGTACTGTTTGGGAATATTAAATCTGGTTTTTGTATTTTCTATCACTAGTCATCTACTGGAAGAAAATTAGGCATGTCAGAATGTTACGGTAGTCTTTTCTCAGCCTTTCTGTTTTGGAATCTACTGGTCTCTGAAAGTCAATAGCTAGAAGCACAAAACTTATATATTTTTGTGATCAAACCATTCTGAGTAATTACTAAGAAATAGCAGTCATCCCAAAGCTTATGACCAAATAATAATACTCAAAAAATCAGTAAGTCTTGCTACTTCTAAGGCAAACAGATTAGAAAACTTAACTAATTAATTTGTGTGTATATATACATATACATACATATGTAACACACACAACACATACACACATGCACAAGACAGTGTTTTTCTATATACCTCTGGCTGTCCTGTAATTCATTTTGTAAGTCAGGCTGGTCTCAAACTCACAGAGATCTGCCTGATTCTGCCTGTCAAGTGCTAGGATTAAAGAAGTGTACCACCACCACCAGGCAATTATATATATTTTATGATCACAAAATGGTAAAATGAAAGTTTCATTTTTGTTTTTAATTTGGCTTTTGTTAAAAGATTCTCTTTAAGTACTCCAAGCTTTTGAGTGATATGTGTTCTCTCTCTTTCTTCCTCTCTCCCTCTCCCTCTCTCTCCCTCTCTCCCTCTCTCCCTCTCTCCCTCTCTCCCTCTCTCTCTCTCTCTCTCTGTATGTGTGTGTATGTGTGTGTATGTGTGTGTATGTGTGTATTGTGTGTATGTGTGTGTATATGTGTGTGTGTACGTGTGTCTGTGCGTGTGTAAAACATTGCTGAGATATGCTACCAGCTCAACACATTTTTTTTTTTTTTTTTTTAGTTTGAGTTTCTGTGCATATTCGCCTAAAGCAAGGTACTCTTGATATTCAGAGAGAAACTGTAAGGTTGCTGTGAAAGAAAGAAATTTCACCTTCAAAGGCTTCAAACACACTGACCACATTCCTGAACTCAGAAGAGTTATTTTAATTTCACATCATAGAATTGACCACCCTCTGTATTTCAGGTTCCTATTTTCTGGAAATAATAGCTGATACTCCCTGTCTATGTATGGATAAAATAAGCTAAGAAGATGCTCCTTTGACGAAATCCTCATAGGTTTTCCAGTGGTGTGATTAGTTCTGTAGCTTATGTTTTATAATCTGGCAGATGCTTATGTTTTGGGCAGCAAACCAACCCCTTTACTTTTTATTTTAAGTAAACTATAAATCATCAGGAGGAAACAGACTTGTTTTTAAAGTCTCCTAAATAATTTAAATTTTTAATTAGGAGAAAAACTTCAGTATGAGTTATTTGATTTTCTTTTCTTAGCTTTTTGAAATTTAATAACTTTAAAATTTTTTATATGTATATATGTTTTTATATATGCATGTCTGTGTACCTGTTTGTGTGTCTGGTGCCCCCAAAGGCCAGATGAAAGTATCAGATTCTCTGGAACTGGAGTTACTTATAGTTGTGAGCTGCCATATGGATGCTAGGAATAGAACTTGGGTGTTTTGAAAGAGCAATCAGTAATCATACTCACTGAGCCATCTCCTAGTACCTTGATTTTATTTTAAAAAATAATTTCATTTTATGTCAAACTCCAAGGCTGGGATTTATGTGTGCACATGTTGTTTGAAGAATGGCTTTATTTTTGGATTGAAGACTTCATCTACTAGTATGTAGTCTGCCTATGTTTGATTCAAGTGCAGACTGCTTTTTCTCCTATGGTTTTATACTTCTCATTTTATATAAAAACATGTATAGATAGATGCTATGACACAAATGTGAGGTTTAATTGATACTCTCTCTCTCTCTCAAAACACTTTTTAATGTTCTTGGTAACAATTTCCAAAATTATTCTGTTAGCATTCTGACTCAATTGGCTGTGTATAAGCAAGGAATATAGGCTTTCAGTATCCCATAATTGTTGCAGAACTATTTTAGAGCCTCACAATTTGTATCAGCACATACTCGGACCAGCCTAGACTTAAGTCATTGGAGAAATTCAAGCTTGTGGATCAGGATGCATAACTAATCCCTAGTAAGGGATTAGAAATGGTGTTTCTGCTCCAGGTGGCATCATTACACTGTTGACATCATTATGATTTCACTGCAAAGTGCCTAGGTATAATTTCTCTGAAGGTACAATCCAGGTATATGTGGTGGGATTCCTGACATTAGTGGAGAAAAATTTAGCATTAATAGAGGTATATTTCTGGACCTTCTGGAACTACCTACAGCTGTCCTGTTGAGCCAGTGGTGGGATATAATCTTGTTAGGCTATGGTTGAAATCAACTAGAGATTCTAGTTATCATATTCATCAGAATCATGTTTCTGGTGCTCTTCCTCCTCTAGAGTAGTCTTCATTGTCATCTCCTCACTCCTGCTTCTATTTTGACTTCAGCTTGTGTTCTCTGTAGAATTAATTGGCATCTTTCATCATTGTTGTTCTCTTGAGCGTTTCACATACCTCTCTACTGCCTGCTATTAACGGTATAATATTTATTGTCTCTCTGTGAACCTATGTATGACTAATAAATAAAGTTCATTCCTTTGTAAAGGTGAAAAATATATTCTATTGCATGCATTTATATACACAGTGCATGCATGATTATGAGCGTGTGTGTGTGTGTGTGTGTGTGTGTGTAGTTTTGTCTGTTTATACATTGATTGATATATAGATTTCCTTTGCTTACTGGCTGGTATGAATAATGCTCCTATGAATATTGGTGTATTAGTGCAGACACATACTCGCACATACACACACATGCACACACACATATATACACATATGCACACATACACACATGCACACACAGAGAGAGAAAGAGAGAGAAAGAGAGAGAGAGAGAGAGAGAGAGAGAGAGAGAGAGAGAGAGAGAAGAGAGACTGATAGAAATGTGATTTGTAGAGGAATTTAATCCAACAACATAGCTTCTCTGGCAAGGAATCATATTCAAACTATTTCTAGATCTCTGCAATACAGCTGGAATGACACATCTTTAATCCCTCTGACTTGAGTACACACCTTTAGTCCCAAACAATGAAGGTAAATTTAGGTTGTAAAAGGTTGCAACCATGTGTGAAAGTGACATTTAATTGGGTGACAAGGTGATGAAACAGAGAAAGATTTGACAAAATGAGTCAGAGATAGGATATGCCTCTCAGGAGTACAGACAGGAAAGAGAGGCTATTTAAGAGTAGTTCAGAGTGAGTCAGGTGTAGAGGTTAGCTCAGTGAGTGGAGTTCAATTGAGTTCAGGCAATGCAATGGACTTTAGTTGAGTTGAGTTCAGTGCAGTTCTATTGAATGCAGTTGAGTTCAGTTGAGTTTAAATAGTTTTGCTCAGTTCATGCAGTAAATGCAGTTCGGTTCATGGAATTCAGAAGAAGTTTTTCAAAGTAGAGCAATTCAGTGAGAAGTCAAGAAAAGCCAATTTGAATCAGCCAGCTTGAAGAAGAGTTTTGAGTCAGAGCATCTGAGTTGACTCAGCCAGTCAGAGCTTAGAAAAACCTAGAAAGTGTGAGCTTATTCAGCAGTAAGCCTCCAAGAAGACAATGAATAAAGTTACATATATAATGATTCTATTTACTTGTTTGAATATCCATCCAGTGAACTTCTATGAGAGAAGCACTGTTTTATATTCTCAGTGGAAGCAAACACCAGTGCAAGTATCCAGTTTCTACTTTCCCAGCAATATTTCTTATTTTTATCATTTTTAAAAAGGTGTATTCAATACTCAAGATATGGCTTAGTGGTGGATTCCACTCCCAGGTCTCACATCAGCCCACAACAGCCTGTAGCTCCAGTTCCAGGGGATCTGGTGCCCTCTTATCACTTCATAAGCCCATACGTGCTTATAGTGCACATATATCATGCATACACATGCATATGCACACAAAACTATTAATCTCTTAGTAAAACCTACTGTTCACTGTGAACTACATTTGTAAGTCTTGAGTACTATAGATATTTCAGTTATTTTCCTTGTTGCAAACAAAAGACCTGGCCAAAGAATCATAAGGATGGCACAGTTTGATTTCGCTTAAAATGTAAGTGGAAATCAGTTATGGAGGTGCAGGCATTCTGCCAAGAGGAGAAGGCAACTGGCAATATTGTGCCTGCAGTCTGGAATTGTAAGAGAGATAAGTGCTGGTCCACACCTCACTTTATCTTTTTCTGTAACCTAGATCCCCATCCTATTGGATGATGCTGCCCACATTTATCGTCAGTCTCCTCATCTCAATTTATCTAATTTAGAAAATCCCTCACAGATAAGGCCCAGATATTCATGTTCATGATGATTCTAGAGCCTGTTGACATCAGTATAAACTTCTCTGAATCTACTCCTTCTCAGCTTGACTCATACACATATTCCTCATAAGCCATTATTATCCACTTGTCCTATTAGGCTCAAGGCCATCTCAAAATGCACAATACGTTTAGTCCAACTTTAAAAGTCCTCATAATTGTTAACACTGTTCAAGAGTATAACCATGAACATTCTTCTGGAGCTCAGGTATCTATGAACTCTGATGTCCCACAGGGGACATTTTCAATATATGATGACAAAGAATATACATTTTCTTCTAAGAAGTAGGAATAGAGGCACAGCAAGAAATGATGATGATAGCAAGACTGAGAGCCACAATGGAAACATCAAGTCCATCAGCTCCTTATAAGGGATCTGAGACTCGTGGTGAAGTCATCTGGGCTCCAGAGACCTTGAATACCCTATGCCTCAAGCTCTGCTCTCTGAAGCACATATAACATCTCTCTTGGGCCAGCTCCATTTTATGAATTAATCTTTCCTCAGTGGAAATTTTGTGATCCTGGGCATCTTCAATATCCTGGGATTCCAATTTAAACTTCAATTTTATCTTCATGGATTTATACAGTGGGCTCTTAGGATCTCTTTGCAGGTACTCTAGTCCTTCCACAAATATACCTAAACTCAGCAGCAATCTGAAACCATGGAGCAAGATTCTATGACTCTTCTAATATTTTCCAATTTGTGCATGCAAAATTAGTACCATGAGGCTAATACTGATGACCTGTTGCCAGGTCAAAACCTAACCTAGCTTTTTTGTAACCTATCAGTTGTAGTCTCTACAGACCTTAGTGTCTGGATATGCAAAAACACTTTCCTAGACTGTTGTTCTTGAGCTAAGAATCAATTCTGTGTTGTTCTCAGT
The DNA here is from genome assembly GCA_021653895.1 of Mastomys natalensis. NCBI lineage: Eukaryota > Metazoa > Chordata > Mammalia > Rodentia > Muridae > Mastomys > Mastomys natalensis. The sequence goes on from JAJTUV010002538.1 coordinate 31,563, forward strand.
TCAGTCTTTCTTCATTCAAATAAATTTGCATTTCACAAGCTGGAGTCTTTGATGCAGGGGAAGTCTTCACTTCAGGGAATCATTCCTCTTGTCTTATTGAAGAATATGTAGGTTCCCTTAAATAATTACAGGTTCTTCGTGGTCTGCATTCTCCTTGTTATCAGACTTTCTCTCATAACTCTCCTTGAAATTTTTCATGTTTTCCCCATTTTTCAGCCTCTCTCACTAAAGTTCAGAATGAGAGTCCTGAATATCAGCCATGCCAAAGGCTGATTTGCTGTACAACCTTTAGGAAGAAATTAATCCACTAACTTTTAATTTAGTCTTACTCAATTTGTTTGAATGTGAACAGATTGAGTCTATGTTCTTTTCTTTTTGGAATGCAGCAAGAAAGGCCTCTAGTCCAGTTACTAATAGAGCTGTCATTTGTTTCTGAAACTGAAAGTTTAGGAGTTGGACTCCTACAATTTGCATATCTCTCTGCATCCTTGTTTCCCAAAGCATTGCTAAAATGGCCCATTAAGCTCTGTTTACAATCTTCTAAGACTTTTCTCAACCAACACTCCACATTCTTCCACAAGCCTGCTGCAAATCTGTCCCAAGTGCTGGAGAAGTCACATACATAATCAAGTGTACTACAGCAACAGTTCCATCTTCACTATTTATTTTGTTTTATTTACTTCCCTCATTGTTGTGATAGTATACCCAACCAAAACAACTTAGGAAAGAAAAATGTTTTTGCCTTATGGAGTAAGGGAAAGTCCATAATTTTAGGGAAAAAGGTAGAGGGAATAAGATACCTCTGAGCACATTGGTCCACGGTCAAGAAGGGGAAAGAGAGATAAATGATGCTTCTTAACATTTTCCTTTGTATTCAGTCTAAGACCCCAGCATATTGAATAGTGATATATATATCTGAAGTATGACTTAACACCTTAAGTACTATAAGTTATTCAATTTCTTACAAACGTATTAAAAATGTGTCTCCAAGGTGATTATTGAATTTATCAGGTTGACAATGAACATAAACCATCACAATAATGTAAATTATATTTTCATTTTCATTGCTCAAGTATATGTCAACTCAAGTCCCTTGCTTGGTTTGTTTGTTCCTTTGTTTGTATTTTGGAGACAGGGTTTCAATGTGTAGCCCTGGCTGTCCTTGAACTTGATCTGTATAACAGGCTAGTTTCGAACTCACAGAAATATACCTGCTTCTGTCTATCCAGTGCTGGAATTAAAGGCATGTACTACCACCTGATGCTTTGCTGTTTTGTTGTTTGGTTGTTTGGTGCTTTGAAGGCTAAACACAAAATCACTGTGTATATTAAATCAAATATTTTTCTCACAGGATATGCATTATCTTTTACTCTTCAATTCCTCCTGATGTACAAAAAAATGTTTTAATGTTAATGTTCAGCTTACCTCATTGGAGAAGGTGTTGAAGAGAGGCTGCGACATTGATATCAAATTCAATCAATCATTTAAAAATGCATCCTCATCAAGATCCTAATCGCCATGTGCTGTTCTAACAGTTCTATACTTTAGACTTTCCCTTTATTATATATTTGATTTGGCTTGAATTGGTTTTTGTATATCACATAACATCAAGAGCAGATATTTGTTTATGTTTGCATGTATATACCCAGTTTCCTGAGTGTTTAGCTGAAAAGAGGCCTTTCCAATTAAAGTCTTGGCACCACTGCTAAATATCTCTGTAAAGAAAGTTTAATGCTGAAAGTTTAATTCTGAGTTCTCCGTTCAGTTTTACTCATCAATATATCTATTTTTTAACCCTAAATACCACACTGTTTTGAATATTGTAACTTTGTGGTAAGTTCAATGTCAGAAAGTGTTAGCTCTTCAACTATATTCTTTTTCAAGACTGAGTATTGAGAAATCTTTAATATTACATATAATTTCTTGGATAATACTCTGTTTAAAAAACATTGGTATTCTGATGTTGAGTATACTGAACCTGTAGGTTACACTGATTCTACTCTCTTAATAAGTGTCATGTTTAGTCATCAATATCCACTGTCATTCCAAAGTTCCACTTACGTCTTCTGTCTTAGGGTTTGTATTCCTGCACAAAACATCATGACCAAGAAGCACATTGGGGAGGAAAGGGTTTATTCAGCTTATACTTCCACATTGCTGTTCATCACCAAAGAAAGTAGGACTCAATCAGATCAGGAAGCAGGAGCTTATGCAGAGGCCATGGAGGGAAGTTATTTACTAGATTGCTTCCCCTGGCTTATTCAGCTTGCTTTCTTTGGGGGGTGGGGGGTGATGTAATTTTTTTCTTTCTTTATTGGTTATTTTATTTATTTTCATTTAGAATGCTGTCCCCTTTCCCAGTTTCCCCTCCACAACCCCCCCCCTGTCACATCTCCTATGCCTCTATGAGGGTGCTCCCCCCCCACCTCATCCATTCCACCTCGCCATTCTAGCTTCTCCTTATGCTGGCTTATCAAACCTCTCTGCAGGACCAAGGGCTTCTTTTAAACAATATTTTCATTCTTTGAAAAGTCCAGTGTATTTTGATCATCTCTATCCACTACCTCATGTCCCTCCAAATTTTATATCTTCTCTTTTACTCTTATTAACAGCCCCAAGTTTAATTAGAGTTGCCTGTATGAATGTGTGTGTGTTGGGGGGGGGGCACCAACATAGCTGACTATATGAGCCTTTCTTTTCCACAAAGGAAAGTAACTCCTCCTCCCTTAACAGCCATTAACTTCCTGTAATTCGTCAGCTAATCAAGTAAGGTCCTCACAGGACCTCTCCCATCTGTGCTAGAGTTTAGACTGGCTTGATCTTGTGAATGTAATCACGGTGGCTGTAAGTTGATGTGAACAATATCCATGTTAAGTACAGAGGTCAACATTTTATCACTCACCTCCCTTGGACTAATTTAAATTCTGCCTATCCTGTCTTCCACAATGTTTTCAGAGCTTTGGGTATGCAAGACTTGATATAACTTACCCATCTGCAGCTACGAGCTCATGATTACTTATATTCAGCTCTTTGACCAGTTAAGACCCTCTACAGAAACCTCTACCCACTGCAAAAGAAAGAAAGAAAATGAAAAAAGAAAAGAAAAAATAAAAACCTCTCATCAGAGTTAAAAGAAGCAGCACAAATCTAGGGGCATAAATCTTAATATTTGGATGGCAGTTTGATAGCATGACCATTTAATAAAACAGTAAAAGTTGGTTCTCCCCTAGGGCCTATGATCTCTGCAGTCATAGACCTTTGACAAGGCATGAAATCCATCCTGTGAGAAGGCCTCATATCCAATCGGAAAGCAAATAATGGCATCTATAACTGCCATAAGACTGTTGCATCAGTGGATATATAGTGCCTTACAGGTCAGTATTGTAGTATGCAAGGTTATAATTGGTTTATTAAATTAAACTTTTGTGTGTAGAGTGTAAGTTTTCCTCTTTGCTAAATGTATTAGAATTAGTCTTTTTTCTCTTTTCTCATTTTATATTGAGAAAATACTGATACAGTCTTAAAAAGGACTTTCTAGTTTGTTCTGAGAGGTCTATTTTAAGTAGCAATATATACCATTTCCTTCTTCCTCTTATTTCAATTTATTTCATTTCTATTTAGTGATATAGATGAAGAACAGTGATAAATAGCATTCAGCATTCAAAGAATCTCTCTAATTGCAACCAATCATTCTAGCACTCTTAGTTAGAAATCAAAAGCATTCTAAGAAAACAATACTTAGCTGAAGTGTAATACTTTAAACCTTCAAGTAAGAGAGGTTTAAGTAAGAACACCAATCAGCATGAAATGCATTCTGAAGTTGGTTTCACCAATTGGCTCTCTTGAGCTGAAATTTTGGAATATGCATTTTTATTTGAGCAACAAAATGCATCTAATTGTATAATTTGCATATCTTTACTAATGCATGAGGCAAACAAGAGTAAATAGAGAATGTTTTATTTCTTTTTTTTTGAATGTTTTATTTCTTAAAATGAAATATAGTAGTGTCTCCTGTTTTCAGGGATTTTCATGGTGTAGATTATATTAATGAAATTGTTAAAAGATGAGAAATTGGGGTAACTTAATACATAATGAAAGAGTAAGAAGTACTTGGAGGTTTTGTGACTTATTACCTAAGTGTTTATGTATGATAAAATGTGCATCTCCTAAGTTTAGCAGCAAATTACTTTTATTACTAAATTTGATAATTTAATCAAATAAAAAATTAAAATATCATAGAAAGTTTTTGAAAAAATATATTTTGCTTTCTCTTGAATTAGACAAATAAAATATTTACATTAGAAAAATAGAATTCTATTACTTTTGCCCTCCTTAAGTCATGATGAAAAACTGCTTTCTCAAAGCATGTACCCAGAAGAGGCTCCAACATGTAATAAGGACATGTGGATGCTCCACTATGTTCATAGCAGCCTTATTTATAATAGCCAGAAGCTGGAAACAACACAGATGTCCCTCAGTGGAGGAATGGATACAGAAAATGAGGTACATTTACACAATGGAGTACTATTCAGCTATTAAAAAACAGTGGCTTTATGAAATTCACAGGCAAATGGATGCCACTTGAAAATATCCTGAGTAAGGTAACCCAATCACAAATGAACACACAAGGTATACACTCACTGATATGTGGACATTAGCCCAAAAGTTCGAAATACCAAAGATACAATTCAAAGACCATATGAAGCTCAAAAAGAGGAAAGACCAAAGTGTGGATGCTTCAGTGCTTCTTAGAAGGGGAAACAAAACACCTGAAGAAGGAAATATGGAGATAAGGTGTGGAGCAGAGACAGAAGGAAAGGCCATCCAGAGAGTGCTCCACCTGGGGATCCATCCCATATACAGTCACCAAATCTGGAAGCTATTGTGGATGCCAGGAAGTGCTTGCTGACAGGAGCCTGATACAGCTGTCTCCTGTGAGCCTCTGCCAGAGCCTGACAAATACAGAGGAGGTTGCTCTCAGTCAACCATTGGACTGAGTGTGGTGTCCCTGATGGAGGAGTTGGAGAAGGGACTAAAGGAGCTGAGGGTGTTTGCAGTCCCATGTGGGGAGCAACAGTGTCAACCGGCCAGAACCCCAGAGCTTCCGGAGACTGGACCACCAACCAAAGAGTACACAAGGAAGAACCTATGGCTCTGGCTGCATATGTGGCAGAGGATGGCCTTGTTGGACATAAGTGGGAGGAGCGACCCTTGAGCCTGAGGAAGTTCAATGCCCCAGTGTAGGGGAATGCCAGGGAGAGAAGGCAGAAGTGGGAGGATGAGGGGAATGCGGAGGTAGAGAGGCAGGGGGAGGAGGGATGGGATAGGGAGTTCTGGGGGGAGACCTGGAAAGGGGATAACATTTGAAATGTAAATAAAGAAAATATCCAATAAAAGAAAAAGAATCATTTGGGAGCAAGGGAGATGGCTCAGAGGTCAAATGGTTGCTGCAAAAGTGTGCATCCCTACATAAAGACAGGCATAGTATTAGGGTTCATCTCTAATTCTAGCCTTCTTGTGACAAAATGAAGAGCAGATTGTAGGATTCCCAGAACTTCATGGACCAGCTTGCCTGGCATGTTCAGCAGCGGAGAACGACCCGGTCTCAAACAAGGCTGAAGATGAGGATCAGTGGCAGAGGCTGTCCTCTGTCCTCCACACATGTGCTTTAGCATGTGCATGCCTGACAGTACCTGCCAATGCAATCACCCTTACCCATACACAGATGATGGGAAGAATCTTATTTAAAAACACTAAGCCACACTTTACTGCATGAATACATGCTTGTTAGCAGTCATAGGCACACATGTGTTTAAGGTGGCATGTTGTTGTTGTTTTTACTTTTCTATGCTGAGACACTAAGTTGTAGACTAGATGCTTACCTTCATAGTAGTCATTTTACTCTTCTTCACTGAGAACAACAATGTGTGTATCTTAAACATTGCATTGCTTAGCCCGTCTTATACATCAGGCTTACTGTTAAAATAGGTTTCTGCCAATTAATTGAACCAAATGAAATTTACTGAATGGAATTTGCAGGAAGGATGTTTGTAAAAAGAGGGCGGATTTAGAAATTAGGAGATTTGCCTATGGGGTCTGTCTTGCTACTAGTGTTCTGTAAACACAGTGAGCACAGCTCTGCCCATAGGGGTAGAACATGTGAGGTCCATATTTCCTTGACTGTATAAGTACAGATTTTAGCTTCTATATCTGTACTACACACATTGCAAAAAAAATAAAGCCAAGTCCACCAAGTTATTCTTTGGGGATATTTGCCACTCTTTAAATGACATTTGGAATCCAAATTAATTTTCTCAGTAAATTATACAAGCTATTCCATTTTATTAATTCACCATGGAATATGTGCTATTAAGAAAATGCTCTGCATATGAAAACCTCATGGACAACATCATATTTAATGATAAAAGACTAATGGATTTTCCTCTACTATTGGAATACAACAAAGATACTGCATTTCCCATTTCTATTTTATGTATTGTTGGAAATTATCCTGAGACTGTTAAGGCGATAACAAGTATTAAGATGCGTCAGATTAAAAAAAAATACTTCTGTTGATCAGTGACTTTATTTTTTATGTAGGAACCATAACAATTGTATACATATACGCATAAACACAAATATCATTTTATACACATATCTGTTTTTAATATATCTCTGTCTAACAAATACCCATGAAGAAACATCATTAATTAAGACAGAAAAATTTTAAATTACAATTTGTTATTATTTAGGTAGTGAGATACGGGGAGGGTGGGTGGGGGTACACCAACGTGGAGGCAGGAGGAGGGGGGAAGGGATAGTGAATTCCTGGGAGGGAGGGGGGAAATGGAGTAAGGAGAGAACATCTGAAATGTAAATAAAATTTCCAATTTAAAAAAAAAAAAAAACTTCTTAAAGACATAAAAACTAAACACAAGTGGCTAATAGGCATTAAAATGCTAAATTTCTAATAAAAAAAAATTAGGAACTAAATTCTATTACTAAAGAACCACAATTGTTTTCTCTTGACAGCTCAGTGTTGTTTGACAACTCACAATGTTCATTATTTATTGACGATGAGTTGTTATTTAAAAAGTAAAATGTTGTTGATCAGGAATGTTTTGGCACAAACTGAATCTTCAAGTGTCTATCTGCATTCTTCAGTAATAGAAAAACATTTTTCTAAATAAATTTAAGAATAAGTCTAATCATATAACCTAACTAGCCAGACTAGTAGAATCAGGAACCTCTGCATTAAACTGAAAGACCATGCCTCAGTGACTAGCAGGCAGACCGGTGACAAGAAGACTCCGTAAGTCAACCTAGGCTATGCAAAACCACACATGAGCACAACTCCCCATGAACATGCAACAGATTGCATACCAATGAGAAAAAACATAAGAGTAACTCATGCAAAAGGTATTTCACTGCAAATCTATATCTATTTTAAGTGACTCTATTTTGCACAGAAATCCACCTGACATATTGACTCATCTATAGACAGACAACTGTGCCCACTTGAAATGATACCATACTTTTGGATTGTCATTCCTTCTCTTCAGAAAGAAAAAGTACATATAACTTTAAAAGTCAAAGAAATATTTTCAGAAATTGTAAATTTACTAAAATAGTTTATAAGAAACTGAACTGTTGGAATCTCCATGGGTTGTAAGAAATTAACATGATAAGTGACAAATTTTCAAATTGTGTTGTCTTATGGAGCAGATAGTGTCATATTCATGGTAAGAAAACATTCTACTAATGTACCACCAAGCATGCCTTGTTGATACATTTTTACACAAAGCATAGTTTCTGATTCTGGTGTCTTGCTATATTCACAATCTAAACTGAGTTCTTCTTGGTGGTAATTTGATCATATTTTAATGAAAGCAAAGGAAACATTACTTAAAGCAGTAGGATTCCTAAATTTCAGGATAACTTTTGACAACAGTATAGTATCATTTAAGCAGACACAAGCTTTCCAGGAAGCAATGGAAATTGACTGTTAGGAATTACCTTCCACTCTTGGCTCCATAATCCGCATAGCTGAGGAACCAATGAGAACTCACCACAATGTTCCTTATTGTTCTACAAGGTATAACTAATTATTCAATATTATTAATAGTAATTATCCCTTTTCTAATGATCAGTTCTCTTTCCAAAAATAAACTTTTTATTTACCTGCCTGAATTTTATTCACTTAGAATGCTTAAAGCATTCTAAAATAGCAATGCAGTCATTGTAAAGATAAAATATTGGTGACAATGTAATCTTCTATAGTCCATTTGATACGTCTTTAATTCATTCATTTAAGCATTTACCCTCTGACTCAGTGGCAATGCCAGACACTGTCAAAAGCACATTAATGAGACAAGTGTTTTTTTGTTTTTTCAAATTTTGTGGAGCCTAATAATTTTAGACAGCAATCAAAATGAGACATGCCCTACAAAGGGACAGAGGCATACTGGTGGTTTTTAACAAAGAAAACTCTCCAAGTTGGATAAGTACTATTTCAGAAAAGTAACATCTAGGATAAGACCCAAGAATAGGGGAACATTTGCTCTATAAAAAAGTGGAGGAGGGACTAGTGTTCTCTGGGATCTGAAGTGGAGAATAAAAGGTCCCCAGGTGAAGAAAGCATGTTAGCAGAGGTGACATCACTGTGGGGTTGAGTGGAACACCCACAGAGCTGCTTCTCTGGGGGCTGGAGGCTGAGTTTCAGCCTTGAGATTTTCTTTCATCCTGATTAAGAAGCTATTGAAAAATGTTAAGCTTTGAACAGTCAAAAAGAGAATTAGCATTTAAAAAAATATAGGCTGCTTATTCTATTGGGCATGCATTGCAGGAGTAAGAAAAGAAGTCATTAGGAGGCCATGACAGTAGCAAGATAAAAGATGGTGAGATCGTGGGTGAATTCCAAGAGAAAAATGTAGTGAAGAAAGAGCAAGGACAGTTTGGAAGGACAGTCAACATGGGTTGTAGGTATAAATAATTGTACGACCCATTGATGTCTGCAGCCATTGTTTCCAAGCTGTTCTGTCTGCTTCCTTCCCTCATTTTGCAAAAAGTAGTGTTGGTATCACATGGTCTTGCCACTAAGTTACACTGAAAGTCCTCACTGAACTAGAGAGCTTTTCAAAAGACTCCCGTTCCTGTAGAGTCTGCTGTCAGTTGGAGAAAGCCTGATTCCTGAGTATTTTTCTTCTGCTACATCTCAGCATCAGTGTATCAGAATATGGCAGGAAATCCTATCCAGGCATATTGGTCTGGGTCTGAGACATTTAGTAAGTACTTCAAATCCTATCCCTCTATCTTAGTCCCATAACACAGAGTTTCTGTTACTTGATATTCAATAACTGTTGCCTGACATTGATTTTTATTTAAAGTAAGAGCAAGAACATTTGTGACATACAGCCAGATGCTGTATTTTGGAGGATCCTATGAATTTTTAACACAACAGCTTTAATGTAAGCTGAGGTTAGGATAGGGACCAATATGTATTTGATTGGTATTCTCTGCGGTTCAGTCACTTCTTAAAGCCTATCAGTTGTGGACTCTGTTTAAAAGTCTCATAAGGTAAGTAGTACTGATTTTAGTACTTACTGTCCTAGTACAGTTCCCTGCACATGTGTTAGTTCTCTCACTGGTACTGGAGCTAGACTGGTTGACCATCAATCCCTCAGCCTCCCCAGTTCTGGGATTATATTTGCATGCCACCACACCCAGCTTTTAAAATAGATACTGGAACTGGATTCAGGTATTCATTCGTGTATAGCAACTACTCTACCAACTAAGCTATCTTCCAGCCCTGTACTATATACTTTTAAAGAAAGGGAGACAGGTTTCCTTCAAATCTCTCCATAGCATTTTCATTGTTTCTTAAGGTTTCATCTCCTTCCACTCAAGCATTTTTTTCTTCCTTAGAATCATACTACCTGGCCTTTCCTTGTGACTGTATAGCCTACATCCTACACCAACCTTTGTATCTTTCCATTCTCTTCCAACAACTGTATGTGCTGTGCATCCATTGCCTATTGACTAACTTCTGCTGGTACCTCCCAGTGGCTAATTTCTACACTGCAACCTTTCCGCTGCTCTAGAAGGTCAGTACCCCTGCTTTTGTAGATCCTTGTAAGGATTTCACATCTTAACTGTCTCAGTGTGATACAGTTCTCAACATATGCATGTAATTTTGTGGCTCAGTGATCCAGAAATAAAGATAATGGAGAATATCAGATTGTCAATTGATGTAAAACTCACATTTTCACCTAGGTTAATGTTTGTGGTAGAAACTGCTTGCTGCTTCACAAGTCCATTCTGGCTTCCTTAAGTAATATAAGCTCCCAGATACATGACTCCTCCAATAAAAATCCTATTTGCTATGCTCTTGTGAACAGATACATACACACGCAGTCTGCTAAGAGGAAGAAGTGAGTGGATTTTCTAGGTTGTGATATTCAAGGACAATGAAATGATTGCTTCATCATTACTTAGTGAAAATGAAAATGGCATTGAGAGAACTAGAGTCATCTTTTCAGGTTGTGACACAGAAGCCATCTATTCAGAGTGACAGCACACAAAGACTAGAACTAATTTGATTGCCGACTTGGGTCAGCCTATGTTATATTCGTCTAGATATCTCCTGAATCTAGTTATTCTGCTTGTGATAGAAAAGTCAACTTGAATCCCTTATAGTAGCTCAATGTTGCTTTGATGGATTTCTGCAGAGGTTCTTACTGTTCAGTGGGTTGTGATAGTTATTTTTCTTCATAATAATCCAGAGACATCAATAATGATCAGCCAACTTTTACATGTGATCATTTAAAGCATCTACTTAATAGCAGTAAAGCTTTTGTTTGTTTGTTTGTTTGTTTGTTTGTTTGTTTAACAAAGTTCTGTATGACCCACTAGCCTCAAAACTTGAGATCTAGCTTCAAATGGCCTTAAACTATGGAATCCCCTTACTTCTACATCCCCAATAATGAGTTTACGAGTGTGGCACTTGGTTTTATTAACATATGGTATTACATTAAAACCCATATCCTCTTTCATCTTAACCTAGTGCTTTACCAACTGAGCCATATACTCAAGCAGTACATACTCTTTTAGTTCCATTTATGTTAAATGATTACACAACCCAAAGGGTTAGCATTATTTCTAAAAATGTCAATGAATAAACACTCATTCGATGTTCACACTTATATTGCTATTGTAAGCCACTAGCATTATTGTCCCAAACTACATACTAATTTGTGTATATTCAGCATGTTCATCACAGCACATGCTTTCATAATGCCTGTATGGCTCATAAGTAGAGTAAAAACATGCATTCATTTTCTGCAGCAACCTAGTTGTCCCATAAGAAAACTTGTTAGCTTATGGCTCAAACAAGCTATGTTTTATCTCTCTCATTTAACAGTGAAAAAGAAGACATAAAATTACTCATATATCCAAGAGAATTTTTGATGTTCTAACCTCTTCTGAGTTATTAGTGAAGTAATTGGGTTTTTTTCTCTCTCAGTGAAATGCCAGAAGGTGAATATTCTAGATCTGAGGATTCTGTGGTCTTTGGTGTCTAATTCATTTACTCAACTCAGTACAATTGTGATTACAATTCAGTAATACAGGTGGTTTCATATATAATGACACCATATATGTATATGTATGTATGTGTACATATATATATATATATGTCTTAGAATAAAAATTTATTTGCTGATACAGGTCACATGGGCTTGCTTGGTCTAGAGTGTTGGTCTATATAGTTAATGTTGGCTTCCTTCCCCATATGTATCTTACACTTCTGAAAAGGTAAAAGAGGAACTATGAGGCAGGTTGATGTTGACTAAAGATGAGGGATATCATGGTTCTTGGGCTTCATTGGTAAAATCTCAATTACTTTGAATAAGATATATCGAAACAGTCTTGTGCTAGGAACCCTGGATCTTTCTAACGTTTGAAGAGCAGAGGCTTGGTTTAAATGTCAAACGAAGTAAAGGGGGAAGAACTAAACTATGTGCTAAAGTAAACCTGTTCCTCAACATCTTCTAGTTTGTCAAGTGTTAAGAATAAGCTAACCAAATATTGGTAACACATGCACATCTGATAACACTAATATGCATGCATGTCTCTATAAGAACCACATGAAATAATGTTTCTTCTCATATCGTATTAAAGGGGGACAACTTGACTCAAGATGGCAAAGAAGTGCAAACTTTACAAGTATCTCAGGGAGATGATTGTGAAGTCTGATGCCAACCACAGTTATTAAAGATATTGACAAATATGGAGGAGAAAGTAGGAGCTTCTAGAAAGTAAGCATCAGCCAAGTTGTGCTACAGCCTTAATATAGTAAACAGACTTAAAGAGACATAATCCACTTGAAGGACAATGTTCATAATAGTTGAGAGAATGAACTAGAACAAAGAGAGATGGGAATCGGGAATAGATATGAATCCTAGTGTTCAGAATTCTCTCTCTCTCTCCTCTCTCTCTCTCTCTTCTCTCTCCCTCCCTCAATCCCTCTCTCTTTCTCTCCCCCATCTCTCTTTCTCAAACACACACATGCACAACATATACACACAAATACACACAAACATATACACAAACATGCAAACACACAAACACACACACACACACACACCACACACACACACACACACACACAACATACACATCTTGTTTCTTTTCCAGAGGTTGAATAGGAATTCTGGTTTCACAAAACAAAATGGGGAGATATAACAAGAATAAAAGAAAATTAAGAATAAAACACAAATCTACAGAGGTAATAAAATGAGAGAGGACCACAAACACACATAAAATATGGATAGGGATGAAGAGACTGCTCCATAGTTAAGTGTGTTTGCTACTATTCGTAAGGGCCTGAGTTGGGTTCATACCACCTGAGTTGGGATCATCAGATGGCTCACAATGATCTATGACTCCAGGTGATCCAGCACCTTTGACTTTCATAGACACCTGTGCAAATGCACACACACCTACCTGTACATAGTGGAAAATCAAAATAATGCATCTTTGAAAAAACTGATGAAGCAAGAATAAGATTTTTAATTATACTAAGGTCAATGTCCTGTTAGTGACATTATGTGACAGCTTTATGACATGCAACTTCTACAAATGTCTGTAACTATTACAAACAAAAACTTGGAAAAATCAGTGACCTTTCTTTGTTTGAAAGTGTTGTTCATTTGCATTGGCACAGTGCTTTGTAAATATCAGCCTACCTTTCTGGAAGTGCCAAGATTCTAAAGAGGCATGATGTTATTTGTGAAAATGGTGAATCATGGATCCATATATTCACAAAGCAGTTGGCATAGACATACATTGTGGTCTGATGCAGATGAAATGAGTGTGTTTCCTAATCATGCACAGTAACACCGTTCTACAATCCAGATAAGGAAGGCCCAAGGTTGTTTCCCAAGGTTGAGGCTGTAGCTCTGTGGTTGATACTGTGTCTGATATGCAGAAGGACCTATGTTTGGTACTTAGAAACACATACACATAGGCAAACACACACATATGCACACACACGCATGCACATGCACACAAACATGGCAGTGGGGAGAAAATGATTACTGCCAATTGCTACTAATAAATTGAGATCAACAGGGATTTTTTCCTATTTAAAAAAAAATGTAATATTTTGTCCACTCTAAATTTTGTTTTGTAATCTGATTCTTTCCAATATTCTATTAAAACATTTTTCTTGGTTCTTGATAGCAAGGGTGTCCCATTAAACTTTCTGATCAAAGCAAGAGGCTCACCTCCTGTGTCCCGAGCATGACGATAGATGACTACGCTGTTTCATAACGAAGAAAAGCTACTTGTCATCAGAGATGAAGATATGCTTCTGGAAGTATGCCTGACTCTAAACCTCAAAATCAGAATGGTCCTTCATGTTATCTAGAAGAAGAAAAGTTCTCGTCTGGTAAAAAAAACCTGCTCTCTTTTTAGAAATGGCAGGATGTATTTCTCTTGAGAAATTTACATAAAGTTCACTTGACTTGACTTAAAGCTTTCCATAGGAACTGAGGGTGCACCTCCTGCACACACTAGAATGCTAATCTTAAGTACTTTCAAGATAATTTGTTTTTTAACTTACTTTGTAAAATACTAATTTCTACTAGTATTTAATTAGTTACTAGATTGTAACTAATTTCTTTCCTTTTCTTTTCAAGGTGGTGAACACCTGCTATATACTCAAGAGATATGCAACTAAGCTGGTCATTAGGCTTCAAAGTTATTGCAGATTTTCCCAAGTTAATTTAATGAGTTAGTGAAGTTCAAAAATATGTTTCCATATGACTATCTTACATTTGGACAAGAAAGGTTAAGATTTCACAAAATAGTAATTAGAGGTTTTATTGTATATATAGCTGAAATTGGTCTGAAAGAAGATATTTCTAAGTTCCACATTTTTTCATTTTTTTCTCTTTTAAATTGAAAAGAGAAATTGATCGAAGATTTCATTAATTTATCTTACAAAGCCTTCATAGGAAAATATGAAGAAACGTTGCTTGAGGTTACATGAGGTTGTCATCCCAAGGCAAATTCAAGTTGTTTGTGCTATTCTTTGCTAAAAACATATATAACCAACATCCAATGATCCACTGTAGTTAATTTTAGATGTTTATGTTTGTGTTTTCATGTGTATGTTTGCCTGTGTGAGTGGTTGCACCACATGTATATACATGTGCCTGAAGGAGTGAGAAGCAGAAATTAGATTCCCTAGCACAGAGTTCCAAATATTTGAAGCCACACTTGAGCACTGAGCCATACACAGCTCCCTCTCTCACCTCTGCTCTCACCACATTCATACATAAGAATCTGATCTGTATCCAGTCACTTAGGTCATCTAACATATTTTGCTATTTCTTTTAACCAAATATAAAGCAACTTTTTATTTTTCTGACCGACAGTAAGTGTCCAGCGCCCTTCCTGACCAGCAGGAAATCAGATGCAAGACAACCAGGTTCCTTCTCAAGGCAGTTTAATCAGGATTGCAGTTACAGCAGGATTGCAGGTGTGGCCCCCTCCTACCCCGGGGACCAGGCTTATGTCTACACAAAGGCCAATGAGCATACGCCACGTGTATCTCCCCATACGTCCACGTCAGATGACCATTCCCTGCCCCTGCACAGCTTCACAGCCAATTAAGGACTTGTTTATCCCAAGGAGCACTCTCAGCCAGCACCATCTTCAGGTGTGGCGCACAGTGGCTCTCTACAAGTAAGTGAAAATATTTAATAAAAAAACTAATTTGAATTTCCAAAGGATCTAAATTTACTAAAGTGGCCAGGGTCTAAGATAGTGTGTACCCTCCATATATGTGCATATGTGGTTTCATAACATAGTATCACTATTACTTATATTGTAATTTGAAGGATCCTATTTGCTTTTCATTTTCTCAAACTTCCTATTTATTTCTAATATACAATTATTTGGATAGTGCATTGAACTGCCTTGAACCAAACCATAGTTGCAAAATTGATTTTAACATTTAAAAATCAAAATAAAATTTAAGAAGCTCTTAGAATTAAAATGGTCAAGTTGGAAAAAACAGAAAGCAAAATTTAATCAAATACATTAAGTGCGTGAACAGTTCTCTGCAACAGAACAGATACCGTGCAACTATACCTTGTACAAATGCTCAGATTCAAATTACCTTAGGTTCATTTAAGTTGGAAAAATCAATAATTTTATTGCTTGAACAAAATGGTTGGATTATACATTTGAATTCACCTTCAGAACTCTGAGTTTCCTAAAGTAAGATATTCAATTTCCAAGTGCTTAAACTAAAATGTATGTAACTCCAGCCATCTCAAAAAAATAAAACAATATAGAAAAGGTTACCTTCTGCATTTTCCTTAATAGTCTGCAATGACAGAAATGATAGAAAGCAAAAAACAAAAAACAGGAAATAATTTTTTTAATCTTAGTAGGAGTAATTCTTTGCTTCAATTTTGAACATCCTGATTTCAATTTTGCAATACATTACTGTCTCTAAAGATATTTCTAGCTGTCTTTAAAATTTTGCTAAGACCAAGAAAAAATACCATTACTACAGTTTCACCTCTAGTGGTATTATATTATGTTAGCTCCTTAACTTGGAATATATGAATATTCCAACTCATATTTAAATATTTAAAATTCTCAGCAGTTGCTGTTGGAGAGCCACAGTCCCCATTGCTCTGTATTATGAGCAAGGCAGTATTCAAGTGCTTCGAGAGGAACCCGAAGGTTCAAGGGATCTCATACCCACATAAGAGATTTGACAAGTGACACTGGAATACAATGTTTGTGTTTCCCCAGCTCTTACAGACTCCCTAGGGTTTTCTTGAAGGGAACATGACCTTGGACTTCTCACAGTGGAGTGCCCTGCTCTCCTGACAGTGTGGGTGCACTCATTACATTCAGTGTGGTTCCTCTTTTTTATAATGTTGCTAATCTCAATTTAATTGAACTTGTCGTGCTGGAACCCATGTGTCCTGCTTCTGAATCCCTTCTGTTCTCGTTGCTATAGTGACCAGCAGACATCTGAAGAGCCGCCCCCTTGAAGCAGTACTTTTCTTCACTTGTTACCTTTGTAGGTTCATGTAATAAGAATGTCATTTGTTTTGCTGGTCAGCTTTTATTCTCAGAACTTAAAAAAAAAAAAAAAATGCCACCATATTTGTGCGGAATTGCAAAGGAATCATCCAGAATTCACAGATCGCAAAGAGATTATACTCTGAGTTACAAAGTTGTTGTTATCTTAACAAATTGTATATTTCACAATCCCATTTCCATGTTTGAAATAGAATTATTATGGGAAACAAATGTGTACCCCAGGGAACATTTGACAAGATGTGAGGTGTATTTGATTATTTGTTATTAGAAAAACTAGGACTTCTACAGGCATGTAGTCCGTAGAAGCCAGAAGAGACTATTAAACATCGGTGTAAGGTTAAGGAACATTGACTCAGTGTTACACCAGGGCTGAGCTGGTGAAGACCCGCCTAAGAAGAACTGCAGCTCATCGTTATAAATAACACTACTACTGTGGACCTCCCAGCCTGCCAAGATCTATAATTTTGAGTGATGCTGGTTTCTAATGCTCGTGTAGACCAAAAAGAAAGAGACAAGATATGTTTAGATGTCTATCTGAAATATTGTTGGAATGTCAATTAATTATTGAAAGAAATGGTTTGTGTGAAATGTTTCAAGTGATTCTAAAATCTTTCTTTCATCAATTCTCTTTTTATCATCTACTCATGTAAATATTTTTCTATCTCACGTGTTTTTTTAACAAAATGAGAATATAGACAGTAAAGAAATGTCAATTTCAGGAATGTCACTGGTTTTCTTGGAGTTGAACCTGGACCTCCTCCACGACCTGTCTGTGATGTGTGAAGATAAATGATACAAAGGATATGTTGAGCTTGATCATTTCTCTGTGTGTTAAATTTTTGGGAGGAAAAAAGGAATATTTCCTTCATAGAAATTTTGAGTGCCCTGCTTGAATACTTAACCCTAAGGTTAGTTCCCCTGTTCATATCAATGATAAATGCAGAGCATATATAATGCATTAACACAGAGCATATTCAAAAGAGATATTTTCTCAATAAAGCAAATTTACAATAAAAAGAACTCAGTAACATTCCATGACCACAGTGACCCTGCTTTCCTGGAGTTTCTCTCTTCTGCATTATATATGCCCAGGGATTCACTGTTGTCAAAAATCATACATATTGTTCATTTTAGAATGAAAAGGACATAATACATAACGTGCTCTAGCCTTACCATGGCATAAAAACAAGGTGAACAGAAATATCTCTATAAGCTCATTGGCATTAAACTTCTTGAAAAAAATGAGTGGTCACTATTAAAGGCACATGTGGCAGGATTCCATGTAGAGTAGTGATTTTTTTCTCTCGGGCATCTCTTTCTTACTAATTATAACCCTTTGATTGTCCTCTAGAAAACTGTCATCCTAATTTCTTCTGAGTATAATGTAATAACTTGGGTCAGCCTGTCTAAGCACAACAGGTGAGTGACAATTAAACTAAAATGTATGTAACTCCAGCCATCTCAAAAAAATAAAACAATATAGAAAAGGTTACCTTCTGCATTTTCCTTAATAGTCTGCAATGACAGAAATGATAGAAAGCAAAAACAAAAAACAGGAAATAATTTTTTTAATCTTAGTAGGAGTAATTCTTTGCTTCAATTTTGAACATCCTGATTTCAATTTTGCAATACATTACTGTCTCTAAAGATATTTCTAGCTGTCTTTAAAATTTTGCTAAGACCAAGAAAAAATACCATTACTACACTTTCACCCTTAGTGGTATTATATTATGTTAGCTCCTTAACTTGGAATATATGAATATTCCAACTCATATTTAAATATTTAAAATTCTCAGCAGTTGCTGTTGGAGAGCCACAGTCCCCATTGCTCTGTATTATGAGCAAGGCAGTATTCAAGTGCTTCGAGAGGAACCCGAAGGTTCAAGGGATCTCATACCCACATAAGAGATTTGACAAGTGACACTGGAATACAATGTTTGTGTTTCCCCAGCTCTTACAGACTCCCTAGGGTTTTCTTGAAGGGAACATGACTCTTGGACTTCTCACAGTGGAGTGCCCTGCTCTCCTGACAGTGTGGGTGCACTCATTACATTCAGTGTGGTTCCTCTTTTTTATAATGTTGCTAATCTCAATTTAAATTGAACTTGTCGTGCTGGAACCCATGTGTCCTGCTTCTGAATCCCTTCTGTTCTCGTTGCTATAGTGACCAGCAGACATCTGAAGAGCCCGCCCCCCTTGAAGCAGTACTTTTCTTCACTTGTTACCTTTGTAGGTTCATGTAATAAAGAATGTCATTTCGTTTTGCTGGTTCAGCTTTTATTCTCAGAACTTAAAAAAAAAAAAAAAAAAATGCCACCATATTTGTGCGGAATTGCAAAGGAATCATCCAGAATTCACAGATCGCAAAAGAGATTATACTCTGAGTTACAAAGTTGTTGTTATCTTAACAAATTGTATATTTTCCACAATCTCCATTTCCATGTTTGAAATAGTAATTATTTATGGGAAACAAATGTGTACCCCAGGGAACATTTGACAAGATGTGAGGTGTATTTGATTATTTGATTATTAGAAAAACTAGGACTTCTACAGGCATGTAGTCCGTAGAAGCCAGAGAGACTATTAAACATCGTGTAAGGATTAATGAACAATCTGACTCAGTGTTAACAGGGCTGAGCTGGTGAAGACCCGCCTAAGAGAAACTGCAGCTCATCGTTATAAATAACACTACACTGTGGACCTCCCAGCCTGCCAAGATCTAAATTTTGAGTGATGCTGGTTTTCTAATGCTCGGTGTAAGACCAAAAAGAAAGGGACAAGATGTTTAGATGTCTATCTGAAATATTGGTTGGAATGTCAATTAATTATTGAAAGAAATGGTTTGTGTGAAAATGTTCAAGTGATTCTAAAATCTTTCTTTCATCAATTCTCTTTTTATCATCTACTCATGTAAATATTTTTCTATCTCACTGTCTTTTAACAAAATGAGATATAAGACAGTAAAGAAATGTCAATTTCAGGAATGTCACTGTTTTCTTGGAGTTGAACCTGGACCTCCCATGACCTGTCTGTGATGTGTGAAGATAATGATACAAAGGATATGTTGAGCTTGATCATTTCTCTGTGTGTTAAATTTTGGGAGGAAAAAAGGAATATTTCTTCATAGAAATTTGAGTGCCCCTGCTTGAATTACTTAACCCTAAGGTTAGTCATGTTCATATCAATGATAAATGCAGAGCATATATAATGCATTAACACAGAGCCATATTCAAAAGAGATATTTCTCAATAAAGCAAATTTACAATAAAAAAGAAACTCAGTAACATTCCTGACCACAGTGACCCTGCTTTCCTGGAGTTTTCCTCTTTCTGCATTATATTGCCCCAGGGATTCACTGTGTCAAAAATCATACATATTGTTCATTTTAGAATGAAAAGGACATAATACATAACGTGCTCTGAGCCTTTACCATGGCATAAAACAAAGGTGAACAGAATATTCTATATGCTCATTGGCATTAAACTTCTTGAATAAAAATGAGTGTCACTATTAAAGGCACATGTGGCAGGATTCCATGTAGAGTAGTGATTTTTTTTCTCTGAGCATCCTCTTTTCTTACCTAATTATAACCCTTTGATTGTCCTCTAGAAAACTATCACCCTAATTTCTTCTGAGTATATGTAATATAACTTGGGTCAGCCTTGTCTAAGCACAACAGGTGAGTGACAAGCTTGAGTCATGACACGGAGTATCATTGTGGCTATGGGACTGGACATAATCCATTGGTTAGGAACTGATAGGTAATTATATTCACAGCAAGAAACTTACTGTAAATCATCACCCATCATGTGTTGTAAATGTAACTAAAAATTAAGGTAGCATGGAGTGAAAAGAGGGCCTAGTGATAGGGAGGACCACTTCTAGCATCAGTAGATCATCTGGATCCACCAGTTCCTAAAGTGAGCTAGTAACTTCTGCATATTTTAGTGCCATGAACCAATAAATGAATCTCCATTGCTTTTTAAGTCCATTTGATGTTGTTTCTCTACTCATAGCCAAGATTACAAAAAAATGTTGTCAGGAAAAAGATCCCAGAAATGTGAAGTAGGTGACAAGGAAGAAAGCTCCTGACTCTTAGGAAATGCTGTTTCTAGTCTTCCTTTTACCTTTTATTGAAACTAGATTTTTTTCACATAATATATCCTGATTACAGTTTCCCCTCCTGCTATGCCACATCACCCAGCTTCTCCAACCCTCTTCTCCCAGCAGGACACTGCTCCCCTTTAACATACATACCCCTTTCTGTTTCTCATTATAAATGTGTTTTTCCCTTCTTTAATATATAAACTTAATTTTAAATTAGCCAATTGTTTCTAATCTGACATTTCTCATTCTCTTCTAATGGATGTGTTATATTTTAGAAGACTGACTCTGATCTTATAGGCATCTGATTTTCTCTGTTCGTATCACAGAGTAGCAGTCCAAGGGAGGAAAGAACATTTCCTTTCCCTGGTTTCCATTGTGGAGTGCAGATGATTGACACACCAAACATCGACTGTGAGATCAGTCAATCTTGTTGATTCAACAAGAGTTATCGCCTGCCATCAAAGTCTTTTCAGTTCCTGAAGCTAACTTGCAAAACATGTGTAATAATTATGCCTGGAAATGTTGAGCAAAGTGAAGATTCTTTATCTTCCTTGAAGAGTAATGATTTGAGAAAGAAGAGAGAGGAAATCATTCCATTCTAAGCATAACCTTGATTTATAAACAGTGTTTAAAAATAAACATCACTACATTTCTGATGGTGAGAAGCAGAATCCGTCCTGGACTTATCTGATCTGTTGCCCATTGTAGTTCTATTGCAAATTGAAATCAATATAAATAGAACTTGGGAAATGTGAGCATTAACTATAGGTTAGGATACACTGTGATTTTTAATATGTTATTTGAGAGGAAAGACCAAATGGTGGATAATAATGAAAGTTTAGAGCAATTCTCTTTTGAATGTAAATATCCTTATTATCTTTAAGACCCTGATCTTCAAGGTTAGCTGTGTAATGTAATCACTTGGGATATATATTTCCTAAGGTATGAATAATTTAAATATGCACTGTGGGATATGTCCTGAATCAGTCAAATTAAAAATTTCTCTAAGTTATTTTAATGTGCAGTTGGAATATTACTGCGGCAAGTGGCTACCTGTGTGGCTTTCATATATGGATGCTAAGATTAGATTACAATTCATTTGGCCTTGGGTGGAGTCACGATTCTATCTTCAAGTGTGAGAAAAAGGAATGGAAAACTTCCGTTGCATTTCTGGAATGAATGTGTATAGGGACATCTCTGTGTGTCTATTATTTTCTGCCATCCTGAATTGAGACTGGAATCTCTGGTAACAGAAACATTGTAATGTAGATGTAAGGGGATGTTAATCCTGCTTATGATACCACTTTTTCTAAGGGCAGAACACGTGGGTGCTTCTGAGACATATGACTTTCTTTTCTCTTCAAATAGATAAGGATTAGGCAAACGGCAAAGCCTGTCTTCCATCCCTCATCCCATCCTTTACTCAGAGCTACCCTTTTCTCTGCTGGCGCCCATCTCTGCAGCATGCCTCTCTGTGTCTACAACTTTAATTTACTTAAGATCATATGCCCTCTAGGTACACCATAACAAGAACTTCCTAATTAATCCCAGGCATGGCTATGATTACAGATAACTTAAGAATATTCTGGTTTTAGGTTTAGAAGCAGAAATGAACTGTTCCCTTCACCTAGAATCTAGTGTTCTACTGATATTTCCAAATTCCCAAACACCATCTTTTTCTTCAGTGAGAGGTAGAGATATCTTCAACAAAGACCTCAATTTCCCTCTCTCAAAAAAGCCGGATGCAAATTTTATTTAATATAATCCTTTTTAAGGATTAGACAACAGAAAGTAACAACATGAACACGATTTTCTTTTCTTTGGCAGCATAATCAGCTTCAGGGAATTTGTTTCCTTGGATGAACATTTTATAGGTTGAGACAGAGTGAAAAGCAGAGCATTTTGTGGATCAACTTTGGAAAATAGATGGTTGGACTAAGATAAATGAAATGGTTCTCACTGGCCAAATGAACCGATTGAATTGATAGCAAAAGCCTGAAAGAGTAGAGAATCCTTGTGGCAGCTGTGTCAGAAAGAGGGAGAGAGAAGGTACCACTAATGCAGAGAGGGATTCTCTTTCAGGCAGGTGGAAAGAAGCTATCTGAAGAATATTTCATCCAATTTATTTGGTGAGATTGGAACTAGCAATTGTTTCTCTCCCTTTTCAAAACATCTCCCCAAGTTACCCACTTCTTATGGTCATGTTAGAATATTGGCATATCTATTTTTTAAGTTTAAAATGTAAATAAACCTATGATCCTATTATATTCTGTATTTTGAAAGGACT
The DNA here is from genome assembly GCA_021653895.1 of Mastomys natalensis. Classification (NCBI taxonomy): domain Eukaryota; kingdom Metazoa; phylum Chordata; class Mammalia; order Rodentia; family Muridae; genus Mastomys; species Mastomys natalensis. Next base: position 54,586 of record JAJTUV010002538.1, read on the forward strand.
TTCCCTGTGAAGGAGAGGCTAATGGTGGTGTAAAGTTGGACAATAATGCACTACGGAAGTCCACAAAGCACTATGTTGTTCTCCTCAGACCTCATCTGTGCCTTAACCTTGCATGCCTCACCATTCTTCGGACCTAAATTTATATTAACTTCTGAGCAATGTGTGCTTCAGCTGTTACTTGTGTCTAGAACAATCTGTCCTGAAATATCTGCATGGCTTGCTTCTCCATCTGCCTCCAGGCTTTTCAGAAATACCTCCTTTTCTGCAGCTTGGTTGAAAGCGGTAGAGTTCCTTTGCCAACTGCCAACCCATTTTTCATGTTCTATTTTGCGTTCCCATAACACTTCTCCCAGTATACATCAATATTTGTATATTATTTTTATCTCCTCTACTCCTTAAATGTAAGATCCACGAAGCCAGCAGTTTGTGTGTGTGTGTGTCTTAAACAAGTCTTGAAAATCCAGAGCACAATCATTTGAGTGTTGTTGGGTTGGGAGGTGAGAATGTACCATAATGGCCATCCAAACTTCCAAGTTGTCCATAGGAGTTCCACACAAATCACTCTTTGGACATAGCTCATAATGTTGCTTTGGATCAATGGCTAGTAAATTTAGAAGATTAATAATGTATTAATTTCTCCCCGGTGACACTTCCACCACAGCTCTTTAAAGATTCTTAATTATATACACCCATTCTGAAATAATATACTTAAAGCAATAGCTCTAAACCTGAGGCTGTGGCAGGCTGACTTTGTGTAGTTCTAATAACCTTTGTCTGGTCCCTGGTCCTTCTTTTTTTTTTTTTTTTTTTTTTTCTTCTTCCATTGACTTCAAACCTTCCCATCAGTCACAAGATGTACATGCCCTCTGCTTGGGTCAGGATTGCTTCAGAAGTGAACTTATACTTTATTAACTTCAATGTAGTTATCATGCCTCTCTTTCAGATGTTTTACTTCCATAATTTCTTTCTGAAATTTGTAAGTTTTGCTTGAAGTAAAAAAGATCAGACGTTTAAGGTTAAGGAGATGGCTCAGTGAGTAAACATTTGTCATGAAAGCCTAAGTACTTGAACTTGAATCTCTAGAAACACACAGAGCTGTGTGCAATGGTATACCTCTGAACTCCTAGGGTTTCCATAGTGACATGGAAGATAGAGACATAATTCCTGGGAGGTTACAGGACAACTAGCCTGGTATAATCTGTATCAAAAACAAATGTCCTTGTCTCAAACAAGGTAGCAGATAAGAAATGGCATCTAAATTTTTTGTGTGACCTCTATATGCACAGTGTAGAATGCCTCTGTGTCCTCATTTATATGTATAAACAGACCCACACATATAACACAAACAAGTAAGTAGCGGCTCATTTCTGTCTTTGTTGTTTCATGCCTGTATAGCTGTGCACTTACTAATTTACTTTCAGCCTCATTCTTTATGTCTGTGACATGGGCACATCATTTCAATTCTTTGGTATTGATAAGATGGGAAGGATGTCCTTACTTCGTGGGCATCATTGACCTCATGGTGAATACTAAATGAGATGATGCATAGGCAGCAGATGTAGAGACGTTGTTATGGAAAGTTTCTTTCTCTTCTCGTTAACTCTTATATTCGCTTTTGTTCTTTTAAAGGGACTCTCACCTTTTGAATATTAATCTCCAACTTTTTTTCCTAATCATCTTAACAAGCAATCATCATTTTCTCACTTAGAAACATTTTTTCCAGCCCAAGCAAACTGCGATCTAGTGCCACAGAGATAATTAAGTGCTTCTCATATGAAGATTGGCATGCTTACTACAAAACTTAAAGTTGAATCTAATTCCTAATACTTGACTTCATAGAAAACAACATAAGTTAATTATTACTTCATGATAGCCCCTCAGAATTTAAAAATAGTTCTATCTCCATCCAGCTAACAGTAATGTCACAATAATACTAATTGCTCAAAAAAAAAAATAGTAACCCTACCATGTTTGTATCTCTCTCAACAGAATTATTCCTTTATGAAGAAGTGGTATCATGTAAGCAGGACACTCAAGTGGCTAACAACATAAGGAATCAGGCTAAATGCATTTGAATCTTAACTTAGTTGTATTCATGAGATTGACTTTTCTACATGACTGTCTTTGTGTGTAAGGTGTATGAATGTTAGTAGATAATACACTCTGGAAATTGTCCAACAATTAGTGTCCAGAGAATGTTTTATTTCCTCAAGGAAAGCGCTGGCACATAGTTTGTGAAGCATAAGTCAGTAGGTCTTGTGAACCAACTTGTGGGCCTGGCCTCCATAGTACAAAACTATAGCAAAGTTTTCCTCTTGTGTTCTGGAAACAGCACTTTACTTAGAAAGAATGATATTTGGTTGGCTGCCCTGCTTGTGATTTGCTTCACTCTTATTCCATTTGGAGAAAACAATGGAAGGAATAAGTAGTATGTTCTCTGTGCAGCATTAAAGATGCTAAAATCCAACCAGGCAAAAAGCCAACCAAACAAACAAATATTAAATACATAAGTAAAAGGAATAGAAAATGTTTTACAGAAAATGAATTATAAGATGTTAATCCTTGGTCTAAAACAATGATATATTAAGCATTGTATATTTCAGTGAAATCATACACATTTATGAACTCATTTTTTTTTCAGTATGTGCTTGTTCAGTGTGAACTAAATTCTAGGTACTATTTTACATGCAGTTGTCTCCCTCACACCTCTCCATACTGCATTTTCAGTGTTAGTTAAGGATGACTAAGAATTAAATTCTGGTTTATGTTCATGAGTGAATTTCAATAAACTTGGTGGTCAGAGGATGAGTTGGAGGGATAGCTCAGAGGGAAACAGGATTTGTTCTAGTAGAATAATTAGGCTTCAGTTCTTACACAGTAGCTCAGTTCCCACACATTAGCTCAGTTCCTGCATAGTATCTCACACCCAGCTTTTCCAGGGAATCCAAAACCCTTTTCTGGTTCCATCAGAAACTAGGTACACATGTGTCACATATACACATAGGCAATTGGCTATGGTAAGGCTGAGGTCATCCAGGAGTGCCATTGCAAACTGACAAGCTGAAACCCCAATCAATGTTTGTTAGTTTTCTCAGGAGCATATGAGACTGTAAGCCTTGGATTGTGTGAGAACCTTTAAAAGCATCATCTTCATATTGTCAACATCTCTCAGTGCAACAACGGCATCATTACTACCTAACAGGTCTTAAAATATGGAATATATGAAAAACATGTCTTGCAAAATATTGATGAGACTTCAAAGAATGATTGAGAATGAAGACATAGAGTCAGAGCAATTGACGGCAAAGCAACAGAGCAATAATGTCAGCCTTGTAGTGGCAAGAACATTGCAGTATGTCTTAGAGGCCTCCAAGTGACAAGACTGATGGCATTGCTCAGAAATTCAGTAAGCAAAGGTAAATAAATCCACAGATAAATCCTTCCACCTCACTAAGGTAGAATCGCAGAAGGAGGTTAAAGACCTGCCTGCAACATGTGAACACAGGGTAAGATACTCTCAGGGCAGGGAACAACTTGGGTTTAATTGAGTATGTTGAAAGTCTATCATCACACAGCTGGAGATGATAGATAGATAGATAGATAGATAGATAGATAGATAGATAGATAGATAGATTAGAGAAACATACATGCATACATATGTAGACACACAGATATATCAGATGGAATCTATAAAAGCACATGACATATTAAGATATAAAATAACCACATAGAATTATGAAATAGTGAAAGAAGATTGATATAACACCACAATTTCTACCCAGCAATATCGTTGTGTGTGTGTGTGTGTGTATCAAATTTTTTATTGAAAATAGTTTCTTCTCTCATACAATACATCCTGACCACAGTTTTCTCTCCCTCCACTCCCCTCAGCTCCCTCCTACCTCCTATTTCCCTCATATCCACTCCTCTGTATTCAGAAAAGAGAAGACTTCCAAGAGATAACAATCAAATACTACAAAAACAGATACTACTAAGATGAGGCAAATGCCATCATATGAGGGATGGACCAGGAAACTCAATAGGAGGAAAAGAGTCTCAAAAGTCAGATGCAAAAAGAGTCAGAGATACACCCATTCTCACTGATTTTGATTCATTCCCACACCTGGTTATGTTTACATGCAAGTATATAATATAGCAGTACTATAAACCAGTCTCTTCATAGCCCACTCCTCTCTCCTTCCTTCTCTTACTATGTTCCTTTGTTCTAATAGACACTTTTGCTTCTACTATTATGTCATCTGTACATGATTTTATGTATCTATATAAAAGTTTAAAACCCACATAGGAAATATTTTTCTAACATTTATTTAATTGCCTTAGTGTGAATATCATCAGTTGCCTTTATTTTCTAGCAGATGATATAGCTGCATTCTTCTTTGACTAAAATAATTAGTCCATTGTGCATCAATATATAGATTTGTTATTCAATCTTCTGTGACAGGTATCACTCTAGGCCAAGCAGGAGTCACTGGAAATGAGTGGCCACTTGCTTCCCTTCTGCAATAGAAGTACTCTTTTATTGCTTATAGGCAACTAAACCTAGCCTGGTACCCTCACCAGAACCTGCACACTACATTTCAGGAAATTTGTCAAAATAACAAGGAGACTGAAAGAAAATAGCTTCAGATCAGAGAAGGGGCTTTCCAATATTGAAGTTCCTGTCCCCTTTAGTACCTGGGAGTTGTTTCTCATATTCTTTCTCTTTGGTTGCTTTACTTTTTCCCTCTTTTCTCGCCAATAGAGGGTACTTACTACAAATCTCATCATTCCTTCTAAAACTCCCTGTGTGCTTAGGCCAGCTCAGCCATAGCAACAAGAGAGAGAATATGATTAAGGTTCTTAAGGAGCTATTTGACTGGTGGGGGTTGTCCTTGCCAAAGACATCTGGCAGCAAGTAATCATTCATTATACAATGATTCAGTATCCATCCTACTTTCTGGATGCAGGACATAGTTAGGAGACCCAGATACTTTCTTTTCACATCAGCAAGGGTCCTAGATAAATAGATGACAACTATGATTTTCTTCCTCTTATTTCTACTCATTTTGAGGTTTTTAATTTCCCTTCTTTCCCAGTCCCACCTAAGTAAGGGTGGCTATTTTTAACAATATAAGATCATTGCTCATAATATCTCTCTTTGTCTAATTGGTTCAAATTTCAGAAAAGACTTTAAAAATTGAGAGGTTATTAGGTTTAAGATGCTTGTATACTTAGATTTGGGATATTGGGGATTTTTCTAGATTGCTAGCTGTTGCTGTGACAAAATACCATGACCAAAAGCAACATAAGGAATAAGGAATTTATTTGAGCTTATGCTTCCAGAGGGACAGAGTGTGTAAAGAGCCGGGAAGCATGTCATGGTGGCAGAAGGATGAAACTGGCTGATCACATTTTTTTTCCTACAAACACAGAGGGGTGTTGAAGCACACAGGAAGTGGAATAAAGCTATAAACCCTCAAAGCCCACCCCTCTCCATGCTTCTCCTCCAGTTAGCCCTCCACTTCCAAAGGGCTCCCAACCTTCCTAAGCAGCAATGGCAACTGGGGACCAAGTGTTCAAGTAAGTGTATGAAGCAATGGGAGAGATTTCTCATTTAAACCACTACAGGGATTGGAGCCAGAGGTTCATGCATACAAGACAAAAGTGCTCTGTCAGTGAGGTCCAGCTCCAGTCCTGTCTTCTTTCCTTTCCTTTTACAGGTCTGAAACTGTTGTTATTGTTTCTACGGTATTTGCTATTTTTTGAATTTTCTAAACAATTGAAATTGTACCATCTCATGTTCGATGGATAAAATACACCAAGACAACTACTAGAGAGCTTGGCCTGACTGTACTCTCCTATACATCAAGACCAATCAATATATTAGACATGAAATTATAAGAAAATTTTGGTAATCAGCTAAAAGTTACGTTCATATTACATAGTCACCACTGTCACTAGATTATTTTCTTAAACTCTTTGAGCAGGAAAAAATCCTATTGTTAAAACCCAAACCTTACTCTAAAAACCTATAAACACACGCATAGCTACGTATTGAACATTATTAACTTATTTATTTGAATTTAATGGGAGATAATTTTAGTCCAATACTTGTTCAAACTTGGAAATGACAATAAAATGTGCCAGCCAAAAGAATAATTTCTCTCTCCCTCTCTCAACTACTCATCCTCATTTTCAAACATGAGATACAAGTCATCAATTTCATTGTGACTTAGCAATTTATTTACACAGTTTTACTGCTGTGGACGCAACATAGCTGAGTCTTGAGCTTGATGAAATATTGTTATCCGCATAATTCATTTTCTGCTGCTTCAACAAGGTGTTTGGATTTGTGGGGGCTCCCATTTGAGGTTGAAATTGAATTGAAAATTCATGTGAAGGCTGTACAGACAAGGCAAGTCTATCAGAAAAGCATCCATTAAATTTACTCTCTGGTGTCTGGCAGCAAAATGTGCTCCAGAGGCCTTGAAAATAGCTCTCATTATCATATCGATTGAAACCAACAAATATAACTCAAATCTAAGGTGAGTGTAAGTTTATTCCTAGATATTTGTAGTGAATTTCTAATATTTATTTTATATATGACTCACATTGTGTTTACTGTAAGTTATTAATGCTTACAGTAACAGCTTGTAATTTTTTTAATGGGCAGTCCTAACTTATTAAAGATGCTATTGATTGTGAGGAATTAGCAATACCCCATTAATTTGTAGTTCATCTTTTAGTACTAGCCATAAAATAAAATAAAGGCTGTATCCATCATAAATTACTCTGAAAGTAGTTCCCATATGCAAAGTAGAAACAGAATGGCATAGCTGGTTTCTGAATAAGATACCAAGTCACAATAGGAAAATGATGAACAAAAAGATTACATTTATTCCCCAATACACTTTCTTTCATTTGGAGAAATGGGAAGCAATTTGCTAAGTTCTGTAGAAATACTCTTTTAACCTGTGATGGTCCAACATAGTATTGTTCTTGTACTCTATGCTTCAGAAGACATGATTAAATGCAGAGACCCCCCAAGAAAGAAATATTAGCTGTCCTTTATAAGTGAATATGAAAACAGTGGGCCATTTGAGAGGAGAAATGGTCCATTATGAGAAGGGAGGGAAATACATGTGTGTGGGGAGGAGTGTGTGTCTGTGTGTGTGTGTGTGTGTTTGTGTGTGTATGTGTGTATGTGTACATGGAAATATCATAAACCCATTACTATTTATGCTTCCTTAAAACTTAATTATAAAATAACACCAACCCTATGGATTATAGCTCTAAATTTACTTAATACCCACTTACGTTAAAAAAAAAAAAAAGAAAAAGCACACTATAGGTGGTATGTGAACCATGAGAAGCTGTCTTTCACCATTACTATGCATCAAAGACACCATTGACCAGGCTGTGGGATTGCTTACCATTTGGAATAAATGTTGACTATGCCAATTATTGCTTCCAGGAGTCTCATATACAAACACACAGCAGAATAATCTCTCTCTCCTTTTCCCCCTCCATCTCCCTCTTCCTCTCTCCCTCCCCCTCACACACACTCAAAAAGTAAACAATCAGTATTAAATTGGGTCCAGAGAAAGATAGTAAGATAATCTTATTATAGCAACCAAGACTAAATGTCTATGGAGAGTTGATTCCTCATGGGTCCCCAGGGAGCTGGTAGGAAACAAATGATTGAAAAGCAGTAGTAGCTTAGGAATTGAGAAGAATCATCAACTTACTTAAAATGGAATACAATACTTAAAGTCATTAATTCCTGAAGTTTGACCTGAGTTTGATCTTACCTTTACTCCTTTATTGTGGGGTCTTGAGTAAGATGTTCCATCCTTAAAATAGAAATTAAAATACATTCAATCATATCATTAGGTTATGGTGAGAAGGCTAGGCTGACTCCCTGACAGGCTTCAAATTGGAAGTTCAGGAGACTGGGCCTAACAACTGGGCAAGTGTGGACAAACCTAGGCAAGTCAGTTAACAGGAAAAAAAAAATCAGGCTTCGGGCAACTAGTCAGAAACTGCCCTGCCATCAGAAGCTGCACTGACAACCTGAAGCAAGGACAACGGGTCAGCAACAGTTTCTAGATCTCCCCAGCTCCCCAGCAACAGATTCCAGTCCCCATATCCCAGTAATGGTTCTGGAATGTTCCTAGAGATGGAGCATGATAAAGATCACCTACCCCAGAATCCACCTAATGTGCTTTAAATTGGGCCTGAGAACTTACTTGGTTGTCTCCATCTTAGAATAGAAAAACCCAGCATGCTGGACCTCTGCAGAATAAAACACTCTTTGGTTTTATTTACTTTTTGAGTCAGGGATATCATTCTTTAGTGACTCATAGACTGTTACAATGGAAAGAGCTTAAAAAATAGTACAGTTTACTGTATTCAATATTCATTATTATTATTGTTACTTGACCAGAAAACTGGACCCTACCTCCCAGGATTTTATGAATGAAAATCTAAATACTGATTCTTTTTATTTTGCTCTTTATGAGCTTTAGCATCAGGCAGGTTAATTAAGTTGACAAAATCTCTAATTGTATTAAAAGGGAATAAATTCACCTTTCTTTATTCTATTATGAATATGAAATAGTATTGTGTATGCAAAATGTATGACCTAAATAGACATTCAAAAATAATACAGAGAAAGAAAATATAAAACAGAAGAAATTAAATTCTGTAGCAATTTTTTTTCCAGAAGAAAATAAACAATTCTGTTGGTTCTGTTGAAGTATCTTAGATCTTCAAGTTGAATCTTTTAACAGTGTTTATTAGCTGAAGTCCTTTGCCTTGTTCCTAATCTTAGCCCAGTTTGTGTGTTTGTGTGTGTGTGTGTGTGTGTGTGTTCATACATATACAAATATATATGAGGTATACTAGTAAGAATGTATGTAGGGACCAGAGAATTATCTTCTATATTTTTCTTTGGTTGCTTTACACCTTGGTTTTTGAGATAGGATCTCTCACTGACCAGGGACTCAAGTAGGCTAGGTTGCGTGGGCAGTAAGCCCTAGATATTTGCCTGGAATTATAGGCATATACATCACTGCATCCAGCTTTTTAAAGTGAGTCTAGGAATTCTTGAGCACTAACCTGACAGAGCTATCTCTTTAGCCCACCACCCACATTTTTACTAGGAAAATTGAATTCCTTTTCAGCATTGTATGTTGAAGCTGTGTGTTGAAGCTAAAGATCTGTGTGCCATTATTCATAATCAAGAGTTGGTAACAATAATAAACATATTCATGAGGTTGAAAGGTCATATATATTAGTCAAATGTCCAAAGCATGGTTCGAACTGCCTCTACTCTAGAAGAAAGGCTAAAACCGGATGACTGTCAGGGGCTCCAAGCATTAGCAGAACACTGTGTATCTTTCTTGACTCAGAAGTACTACAGAGTCTATTAATCTTGCTGGGGAGCAAGTCAGTAAGTAATACTCTGTTCTGGCCAGATTTTTGTCAGATTGAGTATTTGAGAAAATGGAATCTCAGCTGAAGCAATACCTCCACCAGATGTATTGATCTGTGAACAACCCTCTAGGGCTTTTTCTTTATTAATGATTGATGTGGGAGGGCCTAGCCCACTATGGGCAGTGCCTTTCCTTGAAAGGTGGTCCTGGATGGTATAAAATGTGAGCTTAGTAAGCATCGAAGAGCATATATACATATACCTATATGTATATATGCTCTTCATTGTATAGATGTTATATATGCAATATATATGATATATATGATAGATTGATCTTGATTGATTCTGGCTACCCTTTGCATGAAGAGTTGACACTTTTTATAGTAATCGAATGGGAATGTGATTAATGGGAAAGTAGGATTTGTGCTTTGAGGGAAAAATATTACAGTTCAAATCTTGCACTAAAAAGCTTTTAGAATCTTTGTTTCTGTCACTTTTATAGTTTGTAATAAATTGAGAACGTGGTGCTTAAATGTGAAAGCAAGGTAGCATAAAATGAATGAAAATGGTCAGTAGACCAGGGAAAGAAAAAAGCAAGATTCCCTTGAATGCTAATTGGGAAAATGATATTTGCTTCTAAGTACAAACTGTACCCACTAAAAAAATTCTGTAGTTGATTTTCCGTAGCTCTAGAAATGTCTGCTGGCCAGAAGCTGAGAAACTTGTCCCTTGCTTTCAATCCATGACCTTTTTGACTCTGCCAGCCCCTTTCCTAGCCTGGATATCTAGATTCTTGCAGCCTTCCTTCCTGGCTCCAGTTCACTCTTGAATATTCTATTAGCATGCAAATGCCATCGTGACATTTAAGCCTTCTTCCTCTGCATTGAATAAAAGGGTGGAAAGGTCACTCTAACTTAGAGTCAACTCTGAGGTCCTGAGTAAATCCCTGATTAGACCTGATCTCTTAATTTGAAATGCTTTTTGTATAGGAAGCACACAACTCAGGTATGCAGTTTGTATCCTGAGTTTTAAAGCACTCAGTTCCCCACATTTTTTCAATGATGCCTTGAATCCTCTTCCAAGACCAGCTAGGACTAGAGGGGGAAAAAGTGCCCTTGCCTAGGTATGGGCAAGGGATACAAAGGCAGGAAGTACATCAAGATATATGCTTGCCCTTGATTGGATCTGATAGGAAATACAGTGGCCCTGTGACTTTGCCTTTTTAAGTCTCTGCAAAATGTGACTCATAACCAGATTCCTGGGAACTCTGGAATGGACCTGGCACAAATCCATTACTCTGACCAGTATTTATTTAAAGTTTGCTTCAGATTTAGCTTTAAATTCTTGTAGTGGTCTTATTCTTATTATTGTAGTGGTCTTGGATATTACAATGGATATGAATAATACAATGTTTCATATGCATTCTAGCAATCTGCCCTCTGGAAACAAATCCTACAGTCTATTTTTATTTTTTGTAAATTATGGTATCAAGTTGAGATAAATGTATCAGAGATAAAATTTTTTAAAAATTTAATATACACAATTAACTATTGTTAAGATCAAAACTGTTTGTATTATTCAAATGCTTTATAGTTTGTCTATATTTGCACTATATTAGTTACTTTAGGAAATGTATAGTTTATATATATTCATCCCTAGGTCACTGATAAAATGAGGAACTTATTCATAGATAAATGAAACTTGTGTCTGTTCTGCTGTGCCTGGAGGTTTCTTATGGTTCTGCTTCCTTCTCTCAGCCACAGTCATTGTTGAGAATTGAATCCCATTGATACTTTTTATGTAACTGGGTATGATTCAAAGACACTGAGATGTGTGCTCAGATCTTTTGACTGCTAAGCATATAAGACAGATTTCATGCTACTTCTATCATTTTGTTTTGTGGGGACTCTTTTTGTTGTTACTTTCCTATTGCTGTGATTAAACATCATGACCAAGGCAATGAATAGAAGGGGGGTTTATTTGGGCTCATGTTTCCAGTGGGATGAGAGTTCATCATGGCAAGGAAGTATGGCAGCAAACGTCATGCAGGACAACAAGATCTGGAAGCAAGAACATATTTCTCAACGTAAGTATGAAACAGAAAGAACAAACTGGAGATAAGCACAAGGCTATAAGCTCTCAAAGACAACCTCTGTCAAAGTTGCATGTTCTAAACTTCTCCCAGAGAGTATCACCAACTAAGGAGCAAGTTTTCAAATAACAGAACCTAGGGAGGACATTTCTCATTTAATCCACCACATCCTTTTACAATGTTACCCTTTTCAAAGCATGAATAACTAGTTTTGTCTTTCATAAGATTTTTCTATTATCAGCTATCTTATCTTTTGCCAGCTTATCTTCTAAACTCCACTCATGGAGTCTACTCTAATGACTAGGGGCCCAGTTGACTGAAATTCAAGAAACCTAAGCATTTTCTACTGAAGTTATGCTAACATGTAGCAGATGCTGAATATATAATGACAGATGAAATCCAAAATGATTCTCTCTTGAGTGTAACTTAAAATGTAAGCAAGATATTATAGCATTTATCTCGGTGTCATAATTTGTACCAAAAAAAAAATCCAATATTTCACTTTACGGGGAAATCGTCTTGAAAATATATGAAAAAATACAGTAACGATATTGATCTTTTGCTCTCATTTTTCCTTCTAATGTCCCAGATCAAAATAGTTGTATAAAGAAGTTTAAATCTCAAGCAATATTTATGGAATTCCTATATTATGTCAGAAGCTTTTACAAGATCTGGAGATAACAGCAGTGAACAACAATCAAGGCTCTGTAATAGAATGAGGCAGATGATGATGGAATGGATTGTCAAACCAAGATACTGAGAAAAATATAGCAGAGCTAAGGGATGAGGACAGGATGCTGTTGGGTTTTAGAGGGCCATTAGAAAGACTTCTCTGATGCAATGGCATGCCAATCATCTGTATACAATTCTTGTGGGAGAGGCGCTGGGAGAAAAATGGCAGGCTGCACACACACAATGTCTTCACTTTTACCCTTTGTGGCTAATATGTGTGATAATTCTATGAATGCAGCAAGTGGACATGGAACCACAGAGTGTGGGGGAATGGTTCTGGAGGGTGTCCCACGATGTTCTCCCGGCTGAGGACAGAGTGAGAGCAGGGAGGGTCCTCTACTCACGTCTCCGCTGTCTGTTGGTCTTCAGCCCAGCCTGGTGTGAGAGGTCTGGGCCAAAAGGGTGCGAGTGCAAGCAGGGAGGAGAGATTGCCTGCCTCCGCTGCTGCCTCTGCTCGAGTCTCCGCTGTCACAGCTCGGTCACTCCCAGTTGCTGCACCTGTCTCTCCACGCTGAGCCACCCGGGCTGGGCCGATAGAAGCCGGCTAGCAGGCAAGGAAGCAGCTTGGTGCCCCAGGAAGGTTCCGGGAGAGCGGATCTCTCCCCAAGTGTTACAGCTCTTGAGACAAAAACTCCCGGATACCAAGATGATTCTCGAACACACACACCTTTTTACTTTTCCCGAATAGAGCCTTTATATACAGTTTCAGGGTGGGTTAGGGTCTGACAGCAGATAACGCTTATTAGCTTGGTCGGAGAGCTTGGAGATACCTCATCTGCATGTGGGTTAGGGTCTGGCAGATGATGCCTATTGGCTTGGTCGGAGAGCTTAGAGATACCTCATCTACATGTGGGAGGGCCTGAGGCACTGTTCCTCGTGACTGATAGTCATTGACCTCTCTTTGGGAGAGGCTGTGGAGGGCCGAAGCTGAATGAAAAGAACCAGGGCCTGGGGGCAGCGCCGAACACCTGCCGTCCTGGTAAAGGTCCGGGGTTCAAGGCTTGCTCAACCAGGCACCCAGCTGCTTCCCACAGCCCACCGCCCCACAACTCCCCCTTTTTCTTTTATAAAGGAGAGGTGTCATCAGAATAAGTATCTCCTATGTTGGGAAGAGTTTGATACTGAACCAAGACCTGATTGGTAGTTACCTTTGCAATGCTACTTATCTGCTGCTTTAGAAACTGAATGAGGCAGGGTGCCAGGAGAAGTAAAGTTCCAATGGCTAGTATGGGGCCAAGGAGGGGAAGAATCCAAGCCACCAAGGAGTTAGAGTACCAAGGGGTAGGGGTATTGGGAGTATAGCGTGCCCAGAGGTTCCCCCGGAGCTCTTTGAGCATTTGTACATCTTGTTCTACCAGCCCAGACTCATTGACATAGAAGCAACATTCCTCCCCCAGCAAAACACAAGTCCCCCCATGTTCAGCAGTTAACAAGTCTAGGGCTCTCCGGTTTTGGAGAGTAACTCCTGCTAACGAAGTTATCTGGCATTGAAGAGATTCAAGGCTGTCTGTAGTAGAGGCCATTGCCTGGTCAAGCTTGTCCTGGAAGTCGCCGGCCAGATGCTGTGTTTGGACAAGGGCTGCTCCAGCAGTTCCAGTAGCACCAAGTGAAACAGCAAGGCCTAGTCCAATGAGCAGAGGGATGAAGATCTCTCTCTTCTTTCGGCTTCCTCCCATCTGTAAGGCGAGTTCTTCAGTTTCGTAGAGATAAACCTGGGGGACAACGATCACAGGGGCGCAGGAGCCCTGAAAATGAGGGTTAATACAGGCACCTACAGTGCCTTTGCACCAGAGGAGAGCAGGAGTGTTAACACATACTGAGTTGGTAATGGTGATGTCATGGGCACATGTGAGATGGGGTTTTGAGGAGGGCCCTACAAGGCAAAGAGGTGGGGTTAGGTCAAAGAGAGGAATGTCTTGTGCTTTCCTTGCAGGCAGGGGTCCATGGAGGTCATAAAGGGAAAAGTTAATGGGAACAGCTGTTAATAATGGTCGGGAGAGAGAGGCACAGAAAAAGCATTGGGAGGAATTGGGGTGGGTCGTTAAGGGAAGGAGGTCTGCTGCATATTGGATGTACTGTAGCCAGGAGAGGGTAGTTTGTAGTTCCTCTTGAGACTGGTTTTCCTGTTGGATAATATTAGCATGGGTAAAGGCGGATTAGAGCTGTAACACTTGGGGAGAGATCTGCTCTCCCGGAACCTTCCTGGGGCACCAAGCTGCTTCCTTGCCTGCTAGCCGGCTTCTATCGGCCCAGCCCGGGCGGCTCAGCGTGGAGAGACAGGTGCAGCAACTGGGAGTGACCGAGCTGTGACAGCGGAGACTCGAGCAGAGGCAGCAGCGGAGGCAGGCAATCTCTCCTCCCTGCTTGCACTCGCACCCTTTTGGCCCAGACCTCTCACACCAGGCTGGGCTGAAGACCAACAGACAGCGGAGACGTGGGTAGAGGACCCTCCCTGCTCTCACTCTGTCCTCAGCCGGGAGATCATCGTGGGACACCCTCCAGAACCGTTCCCCCACAACAGAGCTCTAAGGAGAAAAAGATATAATAGGATGGACTTGGTGAGTATATGATGCAATCTATATGCATAAGTGTTTGTCTAATATTTTGCAAGTAACTTTACTTTTCGGTTTGGCAGTGCTGGCTCTTGATAATGTTGAACTTTATCTAAGCATTACATTCCAGAATGATCCTGAAGATTAAGATACCGCTCTACCCATTTTGTAATACGACATGGCTTCCTCCAAAGAACCGCTCTTCCTTATGTGACTTTATAGGATTTATAAGGTCAAAGTCAGACAGAGATTCCTAATTCTCTTCCTTTTTCATGAATGATTTGGCTATATCAAATAACCTTGACAAAACAGTGCTGGGCTTCTTCTAGCCACAGTTATACACATCTTTTAGCAAACCCACAAAATCTCAATACTCCCCACTTCCTACATGAGGATAAATTCACAGATAAACTGTCCAAAAATGTCACCAGCTCATCCTATACCTCTTATTCAAGTCTCCTTGTTCTCATTTATCCTTTACACCTGCCTCTGAGACCATTAGTGATCATTCAGTCGTTTTCTCCTCGGTCCCATTCTTTTCCATATGTTTTTTTTTTTTTTTTTTTTTTTTTTTTATCCACTTGAACCTTTTCTAAATCTAAATTTATTCCACTCCTATAAACCGTTGTAAAGCTCTAGCTTGTGAATGTACATTTAAATATTCATTTGTATATCCCACCAATATGGATTATATCAGGTTCCATTGTTAATTCCTTGAGGTGGAGTAAATAAACAAACAAAAACGAAAACCAAAACATAAAACAATCACATCCCCTTCCCTGTGAAAGGTTGCAATCTGACTTGAGGAAGGTGGTGGTTTCAATAAGATTGCCTCCCTTTCTAATCTCTTATATTTGAATGCTTAGTCACCAGGAAGAGTGGAATTCTTTGAGAAGATCACAAGGATTACAAAGTATGGCTTGGTTGGAGGAAGTGACTCTAGGGATAGGCTTTGAGGTTTCAAAAACCCATGCCAGGCTCAATCTTTCTCTGTCTCTGTCTCTCTCTCTGTCTCTCTCTCTCTCTCTCTCTCTCTCTCTGTTCTCTTGCCTCTCTCTCTCTCTCTCTCTCTCTCTCTCTCTCTCTCTCTCTCTCTCTCTCTCTCTCTCTCTCTCTCTCGATGTAGCACTCAGCTACTGCTCCAGCACCTGCCTGCATGCAGCCATGTACTCCATCATGATGAGAATGGACTAATTAAATGCTTACTTTTATAAGAGTTGTCTTCATCATGGCATCTTTTCATAACAATAGAACAGTGACTAAGACAAGGAGATAGATCAAGAACTTAATACGATAAATGATACTTTATGCAATGGAAACATCTAAAGTTAGAAAGTGAAAGCTAGCTTATGATTTTTGAGAGGGTTACATATTAAATCAAATTGGACATGGGGTATAGTTAAATTATTTCTGCACTTTAGAGTAGAATGTAGAGATTGTAGTTTTTCAGTACCAATAGCTGTAAATGGCTGTAGTCAAGGCTTTCAAATAGCAGTGGTGCCCAAGGTCAGCAAAGCGTGTCCTCTGAACACCTGGAAAAGTATTCAAAGCAAAATTACAGAAGTTTGTTGGAATAATTGTGAGATTTCCAATTTGCATTTTCAAGACAAGGTCCTATTCCAAACACGTTAGTACAGTAAGTAAAGATATTAACCTAAGTCAGTCAGTCCTCATTACTTTGTGGCTACTTAAACAAAATCAAGTGGCTTGGGGTGTTTTGTGACAATATATATTTATAAATTTTATAATTTAACTTAAGCATTTTCATGTTTAATGCTTTCTGCTATATATCTATCAAACTCCGTACTTAAAAAAGTAATACTGCTCACTGAAGCTTTAAAGGCAGCGACATGCAATTCTGAAGGCTTGGATGCCATTATTGTGTTTCAGACCCAGGAGAGGGGCCTGAGGTACATATTTAACGTACAAAAGTATACTTGGCCTCCAAGTTCTCCCAGCATCCCTCAGTCCCTATCTGTTACAGGGCATGGCTAGCATACTCTGCCCTCTGCCCCGAACTTTCCAGACTAGAGTTTCAACTTCCCCTTCCCCATAAATTCTTTCCTATATAATTCAGACATGTTGACCTCTTGCCCTCTCTCTGCATTTTCTCTACCCTGTCTGTACACATTCTTTCTCTTCCCCCTTCTCTACGTCTCCCTCCTCATGGTGACTTCCCCAACATCCATATTTATGTATTAATTGATATTATTTATAATTATTTGGTGTTTATCAACAGATTATTCCTTCTATAGTTAGGTAACACAAATAAAATAAAGATATAAAGGTATCCAACATTTACCAGATTGAGAAAATATAAAGTCAATGTAAATAAACTCATATTTATAGATAGGCAGCTGAATAAAACCTAGGTAGTCTCTTCCCCACCCCAACATCCATTGTATCTTTCTCCATATATTCCATCAATACCTAATTCCCTTTCTTATAACTGGATTTAAAACAATAGCACTGAGGTTTCAAATGAATGGTACTCATAGAATAAAAAAGATATGTTAGAAACACTTTATCAAAATTTATAACTAAATTGATAGTTACAACTACAGCTTTACCTGCCTTAAAAGTTTAACAGTAGTTAGTTGATATTTAATCTCTCTAATGTTCAAGACCTCTCAAGAAGCAGTAAATATGAGGTCATTGCTAAGCGAAAGACTTTACTGATGCCTTGACCCTTCACAGAAAACTATAGGCAACCAAAAATTCTGAGAGTGAGAGAAATAGTCTTTCCCAGGAAAAAGCACACTAACTATACAAGTAACATTATTCAGACTAATCATGTTGATTTATGTATTTATCATACACACACATACACACACACGCACACATGCTCATGTGCAGAAGTAAAAAAGAAAAAAAAAAAAAAAAGAGGCCAGGAATTTGAATAAGAGCATGGAAGAGTAGATAGGAGGGCTTGGAGAAAGGAAAGGAAAAGAAAAAAAAATTATACAATCATAATCTCAAAAAAATAAATAGTTTTAGTTTTTTTAATTCCGTTTTTAATTATGTGTGTGAGTAGCCGGGCGGTGGTGGCGCACGCCTTTAATCCCAGCACTTGGGAGGCAGAGGCAGGCGGATTTCTGAGTTCGAGGCCAGCCTGGTCTACAGAGTGAGTTCCAGGACAGCCCGGGCTACACAGAGAAACCCTGTCTCGAAAAACCAAAAAAAAAAAAAAAAAAAAAATTATGTGTGTGAGTATGAGTCTACAAAGGCTACAGACATTGGATTCCCTGTAGCTAGAGAAACAGGTATTCATGAACTGCCTGATATGAATGCTAGGATCTAAACTTGAGTCTTCTTGAAGAACAGTGTATGCTCTTAACCTCTGATCCATCTCCCCAGTCTACTGCTACATTTTTCTTAATTGTAATAGTAGATTATTAATATTGCTGAATTTTTCAATATTTTCTAAGTTCTTTATAATGCCTAGAGTAACTCCTTATCCATGAAACATTTCATAAGAATATACAGGATAATTGAGACTGTTTTGTTAGATTAATTGGTTAATTCATATTTCATACTATTCTTGGAAAGCAGAGGGAAATCCTTGAGTTTGAATTTGTCCTTTCAGTATTTCTATTTAGTTCTCAACAAAGCAAAATTTAAATGAGCACAGGAACCTCCTTATTCCTTGGTCTATGGCCCACCACTGTCTGGGGAACACATATTGACACATGGAAGTAGCCAGGATTGATCCGCCTCTTCTCGTTAGCTCATCAGCACTGTCTGAATCTCCATGGTTACTTCAGACAGGTGTTGGCTGGTAGACTGCTGAACAGATGACTAGATGTTAATTGTTCTGGGCAATTGAATAATAATCAACCCGAGTAAGAATTTAAGCTTCAAGTAGTTGAATATTGGCTCTGTACCCATGGCCACTGTTGTAACACCACTGGAAATTAAAAAAAGAATTGTACCATCCATTGATGGATAGGTTGTCTAGATGCTTAGGCCATCACCTATTTTTCCAAGTAGAAGACTTAACAGAGTGTGGTATTATTCTGTTTGGGAGTGCTAGTGACCAAGATAATTCCACAGATATAATGTGTGTCAGCAGATCCAAAAGTGCTGGCTGTATTTACAAAGGTGCACTTTCCTGTGGGGATTTTGCCAAGGGACAGATTGTATTAAAAACCAATTTAGAAAACAAACAGTGCCTGAATCCTACCTGGGTTTGCTAATTTCAGCAATATTCAATGGTTTCTATTTGGAATTGTTGTTATTTACCTTGCTGAGACAATTATTTTGGCATTGGAAAACCTTCCAGAGCAAATTAAATTCCTAGCAGCAGCACAAACATCAGTTATTGATCCATTCATCCAATAATTATTGAGGCCTGTTTTTATTGTTTATGGTGTGTGTGTGTGTGTGTGTGTGTGTGTGTGTGTGTGTGTGTGATGCTACTACAGATAAAGTGGTAAAGAAGATTCAATCTTAAAGACGCATTTCTCTTTAGCAGAACATTTAAGTAAACACTTGCAATTGAATACAAAATTGTTATGCATATTATTTGGACAGGACAGAGACATGAATTATAGAGCAATTTGACCAATCTTGTTTGCACATGGTTCCTTAAATATGGTAGCTAAACTTAAATAGGAAAAACAAGTAGGAACTAGTCAGATGATGATGTTAAAATGCAGGCTGGTGTGTCTTCTGCCCCAAAGAATCACTATTTGAAAAGTTTTTGAACTAAGGAAGAGCATAAGATGACCTTATAGCCATTATCTTTCATTCCAAGATCCTATCAACAGTACTCAAAGGCCATGGTTCTTGTCAATCAAGAAAAGCATTTGCCACCTCTTCCAAGTTCCAAGAGGAGCTGTTGAAGTACCGTTAGCAGAAACCAAAGATAAATCCAGATATTTAGAGATGAGGAGAATATTAGAATGAAATATTCCAACCATTTAAAACTTAGATATTTGTTTAATCTACTAGAATACTAATATATAGATTATTGATGCTATAAGCTTATAGAACAGATAGTCTATAGTTCCCTGAGATATTAGGAAATGCTGTTGTGATGAATTCCAGTATCTGTTA
The DNA here is from genome assembly GCA_021653895.1 of Mastomys natalensis. Taxonomy (NCBI): domain Eukaryota; kingdom Metazoa; phylum Chordata; class Mammalia; order Rodentia; family Muridae; genus Mastomys; species Mastomys natalensis. Next base: position 74,456 of record JAJTUV010002538.1, read on the forward strand.
AAATATGACCATGCTTTGTATTCTATAAGAAGTCTGTTTTCATCTGCAGACTGAGAGACCTAGTGGAGATCTTTATTACACATCTATTTACTTTTTTAGAATTAGTAAATAAAATTATAATAGAATAGTTAGATGTTTTAGTGTGAAATGAACCTCATTTAAAAATTGTGCTATCTGATATAATGGATAATTATTTAATTTATTTAAGCTTACCTTGCTTTACAAATCTAATTCTTTCCATAATTGCCTGAGAAACAAATAATACTTTTATTGGAATATATGACACTAGTATACTTTAGAAACTCTCATAAATATTATTAGTTTATTTATACTTAAACATTCAGATCCTTGAGAGCCCAGTATCTAAATGCAACAAACTCAAGGTGTTTAAGACCCAGGATTTACTCAACCTCTAGACATTGAAAATGTAAACCTTTTAAACGCTGTATGTAGTCTAGCTATGTCCCAGAATGACACCATCCAAACAAACATAGTTCAACCACTAAGAACCCACCTCTTAATCAAAAGGATAAATCATAATGAGAAATGTTAGAAAAACAGTAAAAGGAAAATGAAACAAAGGAAATAAAGAAAGCAATGTGGATGTCTTATACTAAAATTACTTGTTTATTTGATGCATACTTTATAAAGATTTTTCTCCTTTTCTCTTCCTCCTGTAGCCCTTGCTTGTACTCCAAATGACTTCTTCTATATTGTCTTCCACGTCTACAACTACTTCTTCCACCGCTCATCTCTTGTTTCTCTACTGTAGTATCTATACTAGTCTAGTTTCTATACTGTTGAGTGACATAGCATATATGTCACATTCTTTAGAAAGGGACACATGGAAGAAACAATTGAGTCATGCCCAGTCTCACCATGGAGCACCTAGTGGAGTATGCCAAGACTGTGGATTGTTCATTTCCATTCATATTCTTAACAAATTTACAGAAATTCTGGTATGTAAATGCAACTAGATAAATTGCTATAAGGCACTTAAATTTAAAATTGAAGTAAATTCATCAACAGAAGAAGCCAGTCCTAGGATGAATAGACAGCTAAATTATCTCCTAGACTTGAATTCGTTTCTAGACTGCTCCAAATTTTACAGCATTGCTCTGTCTTCCCTCACTAGCCATATGTTACTCTAAATCTTTGCATAGCTCATGTTCTTAAAAATTAAACCAAAGCCTTGAAATTGCAGTTAATTGTGTTGCTAATTGCCAAAAAATATGCCTATAAATTAAAACACAACAGCGGTATTATGATCACTCAGGAATATGGAATTCATAATTAAAGACAGGATTCATCAAAAGAAAAAAAAAACAGAAACCAAGAAGAGTGCTCAAACAGTGGAATTGTTACGCTTTTGTTTCTGAGAAATATCCAAGAACACTGGTTCTTTCTAGGTCTTCATATTTTAAAAAGGGCCTGGACAACTGGTTTTGTTTATACTCTGGCAAACATTTTAGGTTTACTGTTAGAAAATTGTAGTCATGTTAGAAATAATGTCAAAGCCAAATGTTTACAATATAATTGCAGTTCTCCAGACAATTTATGTGGCTGATGAAAATGAAAATCAGACAACTTATCAAAAGACGTTTAGCACTTTTGTTTAAGTGGGAAAGTAACAATGTTATTTCATAGTAATCATTAAAATGAAAATGTGTCCTTAAGTTCTGTGACCACTTATAATTATGTTGAGAGTGGTCCTTAATAAGGAAGGATATTTTGGAAACAGCACTAAATTAATCAATGCATAAAATACAAAAAAAAGTGAATGTTGCTGTTTTAAGATTGAAAGTATCTACATTAGTATATATCTCTGATTAAGTCTTTTTTTTTCCCTTTGACAATTTACAGCTGTTTTATCAATTGTTCCCACCAACAATGAAATGTTTCTATAATCTTGACTTATTGTGGTATTTGAGTTACCCTGCTTCAATCTCCTTTATGCCCAGCAATTATTTATTACAACAATGCATTTCTTTAGTGAGTAATTGTGAGGCATATGAGGTATTTTGAGGTTTCATCCAGGGTTTTACTGGATAGCCCTGGCTGTGTAAACACTATGTCTTCAGATTCAACTGCCTCCCAAGTGCCAAGATTAAAGGTGTGTGTCACCCTATTTGTCCTTAAATTATTAATTACATGTACCTCTCAAGAATGAAAAAAGGTGGTCATATTTGTATGTTTCTCTATGGTATTCTACTCAACCTTACATTTCTCAAAATCCCAGTAACTACTCTAATTCACCCCTGTCTACTTTGCAGCACTTTCTCTTACTCGCTGGATGAATGGTTTTCTAGTGGTAAGTTTCCCTTCACTACTACCACTGGCATTTTCATTTCTCCATTATTTAGACTTGATCCATTCAGGATCACTCAGAAGTGGATGTCTTGAGTAGGATTAATTCCCTCTCAGGTAATTTTTCAACAATTTACAAGTTAGTATCTATTCTTTCTAATGATTCCAAATAAAATATTAGCAGCAAATAGTGGGATATTTTAGAGCACTTAATGCTCAAATGACTTGCAAATGATTCTACTTGTAAAAATGTCCAAAGAATTCTGTCTCTAAATTGGAGTACTCAGTACTTGCCTGAATACACAGGTTCATTGGCAGGAATTGGTGTATGAATGCTTTGTTAAGAGTCTCATTCATTTCCCACTCAATGTTTTAATGTTGCTAGACTGATTACTTTCCAGCCCAGGAATGCAATTCTTTCCTCTCTACATGGCTGCTTTTGTTTCATTTTTACACCTGTATAATAAGTACTTCTTATAGCCGAAGGGTTAGATCATTAATTTAAAGACAACAGCAAGGAGTCCTGAGCATTTCTCTAACTAGAAGCTTGTTCCTCAGAAACAGAAATTCTTCCTTTTTAAAACAATAAAATTAGTGGCTTGGAAACATATTGCCCTTACTTATTTATTTCCAGAACTAGTGATATAATTAAATGAGACTACGGAATTTGATTCATGTCAACTCTTCTCCTCCCCTAAATTCATCAAGGCAACTGGGGGAATAATTGTATAGAAAATATTAAATTTGATTCAGGTTGATGTTAGATCTCATTTTTATATGTCATGTGGCATCTTCTTATTCATTGATTTTCCGTGGAATAGGGATGTTTATAAATCAAGAATTCATGTAGCATGGCTCCTGCACAAGTCTTCCATTAAAAATAGGCATAAGCATGAACTCAGTGTTGCCCTAAAGGAGACCGACTTAGAAACATAGTGAACACACAAAATGGAATTGCACTAGAAGAGAAAGAATCAACAATAATTTAGGAAAACAATGAAGAAAATCTACCAGATTGAAGTTAATTAAGAGTCAGATAAAAGGTATAGAATAGCACTTATTAGAAGCCTCTTAAGAGTGAGACTTATTAGTAGACAGTCATTAGCTGCCAGACATTTCATATTTTAATTTATGTAAACTAAAATACACAGTTATTTGTAAATCTACCTTTCACATGAGGATAATGTTCAGAGTCTTATAAATAACTGCTAATTGGGCCAGTTGAAATATGAATCCAGAATTATTTTGCACTAAAGCCTGGCTTTTGATTGCTATACCATGATTTTATGGAGCTGGAGAGATGGCTCAGAGGTTAAGAGTGCTTGTTGCTCATCCAGAGGACTATAGTTTAATTAAAGCTCCCATAAATGAATGAAACTCTAACTCTGAGGGATATTGCATCCTCTTCTGACCTCTGAGGGCATGCTCCTTCAATGTGTACACACACACACACACACACACACACACACACACGCACATAAATAAAAATAGTCTTTAAAAATGATATCGGCAATGGGTAATTGAATCTTATATTCTTTTTGTTGTTGTTGTTTTGTTTTGTTTTGTTTGAGACAAGGTTTCTTTGTATAGCTCTGGCTGTCCTGGAACTCACTCTGTAGACCAGCCTGGCCTTAAACTCAGAAATCCGCCTGCCTCAGCCTCCCAAGTGCTGTGATTAAAGGCGTGCGCCACAGCTGCCAGGCTTGAATCTTATATTCTTACTGTGGAAAAAAGCAGTAGATAGAAGATAGGGACATAGCAATCTAAGGATGCACAAAGAGAAGATGCTATTTTAGGCAGTTTTTGACTGACAGTATTAATTGTGTTACCAAAGTTTGGGGGAGTTTCACCTGGGACATATCATACATACATCTTCAATGTAAAGTGAGTCCATTATTTGCATTCTTAGTCTTGTTTACAAAAGGATTTTAAAAGGAACTCAGATGGAAGCTTATGGACACTTGGGGGGTTAGTGTTTAAAACAAAAAGAAGCAGGGCAGGCAAGATGTCACTCGCAGCAGTTGCTTGGTGGAAGGAGAAAAAGAAGATAGACTCATGCCTTTTTTTTTTTTTTTTTTTTTTTTTTTTTTTTTTTTTTGAGTTAGGATCCAAGAAAGTGGGCATGTTTGTCTGGAGAGCTCAGCAAGCAACTACCTAACAGAGAGGGAAAAGGAGATACAGAAAAGAATGAGAAAAGACAGATTGTCAGGCTAGTATTTGAAAAACAGAAAAAAGACAATGAAAATGATTACTTTTTGAGTTTAAACTGGGAACAAGATTAGCAGTCAAGATACATAGATAGACTGGCAGAGGGGCTTCTGTATAGTACATTATCTCATTAAGAAAAGAAGTATTCCCTCAATTTCCTTTGTATGTTTTTGGCGGCTTCATCTTCTTAGAGAAGTTTCTTGGCCAGATAAATGACAAGGCCAGGTGGGTTAATTCTCAAAGGGAGAGACAATATAATATGCTGCTTTATTCTTTGAGACAGATCAGAATGTACACAGATGTTGGAGCAATATTTTTGTACACTGTGTAAAGATGTGTCTCTATCCTTTCTTGCCTCCTTTTTATTGGTTAAAATAGAAAGCCTATGGCCTATAGCAGAGGGTAGAATAGTAAGGTGGGATATCTGGCAGAGAAAGGAACTTTGAGAAAGAGTGAGAGGTGGAAGATTCATCACACACATTTGGAGGAGGTTGGACTTATAAAACTGAGGAAAGGTAACCAGCAGACATAGTATAGTATAATCAGGCTAATATAAGTAAAGTTGTGGAGCAAGCCTAAGCTAAGCCGAAAAGCATTGTAAATACATATAGGCATCTGTATCATTATTCGGGAACTGGGGCTGGCATAGAAAGGACCATTCACCAAGTGCTAAACAAATAACTTAGATTCTATTTTGGGGGCACGGGGGGAACCTGGATAAAATAGGTTTCCCTTTGTGAGCTCTGATAAAGTCCCAGAACCTTCATCTTTTTATATAACAACTTATATTTTAATGGTGAAATGGTGTTTTTCTCCCTTTTTAAGAGTACAACAAAAGCTGAAAGTGGGATCAAAAGCCAATAATGAGAGACAGATCCATCTATGGTGGCCTCAAAGCCTGCTAATATCTGTGTAGCTATCAGAATTCCTTTGGCAGATTACATCACATAAGCTGGTAGAGTTATAATGATAGTTATGTGGACATTCTTGGTGTGGAAATTTTATTAAGATGTACAATGATGTGTCCTTTGCTGTAGGTACCTTGGATACCAATAAGAATTTTCTGTGAAAGGAGATAAAGTACGTGTAAGTCTACATTGAATATTACTTTATTATCTCTGTATTCAGAATATTAAAATATTTTTATGGGCCTTTTTGCTTCAGTAAAATCAGTGAAGGTTTAGAAAGATATATTTGTTTACTACTTACAAAGATGAGAGGTGCTGTCTGAGGAGGAGATAAAGATTCTAGAATAATCTGTCTAATCACAGGGTTTAGAGTGACAAAAACAAACAAACAAAATAAAACATGATTGGAAGAGTACTATCAAGAGGTTGAATTTAAGTAGTTTGAGTTCAAATGTCAGCATCTCATTGGCAACTGTAAGTGCCAATCAACAAAAGATGACATCATCCAAGAAGTAGAATATCATTTGTAAGACCCAGTTAATACCTACGTAAAATGTGAATTAAAAAGTAACGTGAAAAAGAAATGCCTCTGGTTGTTGATAAAGAATAATTCTGAGTATGGTTATGTTAATATTTCATAATTCTGTTTCTTAGTCATATATTTATGTCATACTTCTCTTCATCTAAACTTAATTATTTAGAAAAAGGGTTTGCTAAACTACATAAATATCTAATGTTCCTTTGTCTAGTACAATTTCACTTTGAGAAGGTATGCTTGAATATCCACGATGGATAGAGTTTAAGTTAAATAAATGGCACACTTCAAGTGCAAGAACATCTTTTTGAAGCCCCCGTAAATCCTTTTCTTCCAACAATATTTATACTTTTTTTGATTTGATTTTATGACACTAATAAAAAGGGGAAAATGTACTTAGAAATACTATAATGCACCTTAAATCCCAGTACTCAGGAGGAGGAGACAGACAGATCTCTGAGTTCAAGACCAGCATGGTCTGCAGACTAAGTTTCAGGACACCAAGTTACACATTCTCTCTCTCTCTCTCTTCTCTCTCTCTCTCTCTCTCTCTCTCTCTCTCTCTCTTCTCTCTCCTTCCCTCCACCCCCTCTCTCTGACTTGAAAAACAGGAAAAAAAAAGAAATATGATAGTGTTTTAACATTCTTATATAACTATGAAACATGATTCAACACTAATGTACTGAAAATGCATACACAGCACTCAAAAATTTCTAGATAAAATGCTTACCCAACACTGCAGTAATAACACTCCTCTACTCTACAACTAAACTGGAATGAAATAAAGTAGGGATAAGTGTTTAACTTCGGAACCCAATTGTGTGGGTGAGAGAGAAATGGGAGCATGAATATTTTCATGCATATGTGTGTAAATATGAAGGGATCAGGGAAAGTTTCAATATACATTTGTTAATTATAGAATTTATTTTGAAATTAAATGTGTTTTTAAATGTAATGATACATTTTGAGGCAAGATGCGTTAAATTGCTCTATGTTAAAAACAGTTGTTTAAAAATAGTTCTATTACTCAAAGGAAGTTAATTTTTTGATTCAAATATGAGCATATGCATGTTAAGGTATGTAAAGGAAATACAATTATCTCAGAAATAACAATTATCTTTCAGCAAATGTATTGTGAGTGTGCAATAAAATGTGTAAACTAAGTTACATTGTCAGTGAGAATGCATTCGAAAACTACTATCCTTCAAATTCCCCCTCATTCCCTCTGCCCAGCGAAACCATTCATTACTGATTACATTAATGCAATTTCCCAAATTATCTCCAAGGTCCATAGCACTGTTGGCCAGTATATGAAATATAGATGATTGTAATTTATATTTCCTTGCCTTGCCTCTGTATAGACACATATAAAGAAAAGCTAATAATATAAAGCATCACCTAAAATCTGCTGCTGCCAAAATGCATACTATAGTTTGGAAGTTAATGAAGAGTCTATTTCTGGTAAACTATGTGTGTTAGGCATCAGAGAGAATTGTTTATACTTGAACAAAGACTGCTGTTTCTTGCTGTGGTGGATTCAGCACCTAGGAGAGATCCGTAGCTTGTAGTCATTTAGTAAATGAACACTTGGCAAGAAAGGAATGATTCTCTCAAACAACACTCCCTATGCAGTTTACATTAGTTTCCCATTTAAAATATTATTCATACTGGGACTTGAAAGGTAACACAGTTTGAATCACATAGTGGCACAAGACAATTTTTAAACCCAGATCTACCTGTCATGAAAGACTGGAGTTATGTTGTTGGAAGATGGCAAAATTTGTTTGAAATTACTTACTTTGGTTCCAATTTGGACAAAAATAAATAGCCTAAGAAAAATGTCCAGAATTCTTTTCAATTGTTTATACATTGGAATGAATAATATAATTGGTCATATTAAATCTTAATTGCTGAGACTTATGTACCTTTGTTATAAGCAGATAAACCATCCCATATAAACATTCAGTTATCCTGTACCACAAGCATCATTAATGGAATGGTAGCACTTTCTTTTTGTTGAGAATGAACAGAAGGAAGAAGTGACTCTCAACATCCCACAGTTTTACATTCAGCAATAGAAAATGCCACGCATGAGATTGACACTTGACCAAAATAGTAACAACTGCAGCCTCCAAACCCTACAAAGAAGACTGATATAAAGTCAGAAAAAATAAGCAACACCATGAAACGTTTGTGAAAATGAATTGCTGAAAGTGTACTTTGTAGATATTGTGAACTTGTAATCTTAGACTGAAATAATTTTCTGCATCAGAAAATATTTGTTATTTTTGTAAATAGCCTAGTATAGATTATATTTTTTAAAAAATCAAGATCAACAACATAATTAGAAAATTATAAAATAATATCATTTATTCAAAAACAAGCCATATCATCTCACAATAACAATGAAATTAGATGTCTCATTTACTTATATAAAGACACATTTATCAATGTTGCATATTTAGCACAATGCTGGCAGTGTAAATAATACTTCAGTAGAGGAGATGCAACATCAGACATCAATTTATTCTCGATAGTATGGATTTAGGGGACTCAGAATTATTATGGATCTAGTTCTAGAATAGCAAACTGGAGAACGTTTAAATAATTGTCAATATGCATTTAGTCAAATTGCACCAAGGAAGGCAGTTGCAAATTGCACCAAGGAAGACAGTTGTTTGACATGCATGTGTTCCCATTCTTCTCTAAATGCCATTGGACATGAACTCTTTGATATTATGATTAGGAGGTGTGGCCTTGTTAGAGGAAGTGTATCCCTGGGGGGTGGGATTTTAGGAATCAGAAGACCATGCCAATCCCAGACTCTTCCTCTCTCTGCCTATGAATCAGAATGTAGCTTTCAGTTAAGCTCTAGTAACTGCCTGCAAGCCACCATGCTCCAATGATGATGATGGACTAAACCTCTGAAACTGTAACCAAGACTAATTACATTCTTTCTTTTGTAACAGTTGCTGCTGTCCCAGTGAGGATCCAATATTGATAGTGTGGCAGAAGCCAGAGTCCTCAAACCACACCAATGACTCATTACAACGAACATTTGCAAGTAAAGCTGTTTGGCAAAATAGAGTATGCTGTGTGAACCACTGCAGCTTCCATGGTGAGGTTTTAATTGTTTTGCTTTTGTTGTTGATGTTTGGTTTGTGGGGGATGAGGTAGCAAAGGTGGAGGCAAATATGAAGAAATGGGGAGATGAGTGGGATTGGGGTGCATCATGTGAAATTCATAAAGTATCAATACAAAAGCTAAAAAAAAAAAAAAAAAAAAAAAAAAAGAATAAAGAAAATGCCACAGGCATTGTATTCATGGTATCTCTCATAGTAATAGAACAGTGACTAAGACAGATGTTGATACCAGGGACCGGGAGATTTCTGTGACAGGATCATCCATGTTGTTTATTGTAGGACTATGAAAGACTTTGGGACTTTTGACTAGGAAAATAGCCAGATCTTTTCAGTGATGCTTGGAGGGCCACCAAGTTCAATGTGACCTGAGCTGTCTGTCCATCATAAGCTATGGTTATCTGACCCACCAAATCATAAACTAGGATGTACACAGTCTCAATCTATTACCAAATGGAAGCAGTACATACTTGATTGTGTCTGAGCAAGTCCTGAAGGCACAAGCCAGTTGTTGGGTTAATGTGTGGGCCTCACCATGGGGTAAGGGCCACTCCAGGAGAAAAAGGCACGAGAACTTTGACTGTGCTTCCCCCACGCAGGCACACGGCAGGTGCCTGGCTATGTGAAGATGCAGGACTCTGATCAGAGGTGGGGAGCACAGTCTGAGGTCTCATGGGGAGCCAGAGCTCTTGGCTTGGGGGTCTCCAGGCCAAAAGGAGGCCAGGGACCAGCTGGTTCTCAAGCAATTGGGCCCCCAAGTGCCACTGGGGGGAACCGTGGAAGGGCTGAAAATGAAGTGGGGGCATACAGGATGGATTGGACCTCAGCCAAAGTGGCGAGAAAGAGAGACAGTGCTCTGGCTGCGCCCAGGAATGAGAGTTCTTGGTTTGGTAGTGTTGTGGATAGCCTCAGCCTTGTATTTTGATTCTAGCTCACAGTGGATAGCCCCAGCATTGTATTTTGATCCTAGTTTCACTTTCCTGAGAGGGGCTGCAGAGATTGATTGAATCTGTACACAGGTGATGTCTTGTAGACTTTCTGTCCAATTAAAACCTGTAAAATTAAAGGCTATAGCCAGAGATTGGGCAGTAGAAGAGGGGGTGGAGAAAAGGGCTTATGGGAGGAGAGAGTGAGAGGAATTCGATATAAAAGGTAGAAGCAGGAGGCAGTCGAAGCAAAAGGAAGCCAGTGGTAGAAGGAAGCCTATGATGGAGGAGCTGGAGCCGGAAGGACACCCATGCGGCCTGGATAAACCACAAGTTATAAGGGATCTCATAGCCAGGGATTAGAGTAGTGTAGTGGTAAATCTGCCCAATCTAGGCATGCAATTTATACCATAATTATTGAGTTGTGTTTTCCTTTACTGGTCTCCTTCGGGTAGGACATCTTACAGCAACAAATTTGGCAGTTTAAATAATTACTGCTACATGGTAGTAGCTGGCTGGGCTTGCTTCCTTGGGTTGGGTGGCTGGTGGTCTCCATGGCTGGAAAAACAGAGAAATTGTCTGAAAGAGGTTAGATAGCAGCTTTATAGACAAAGACTGCTCTGTTGTTCCCCACGGAGTATTCTGAAGAAGAGAAACAGTCTATGGTCTTAAGATATTTATTGTCATGGTGGAAAGTAGATGGAAAACTGTACCCCAGTTTCCTCAGGGTGGGCCTGAGGTTAAATACCTTTTACAATGAGGAGTGGAGTGTCTGGGAAGGAATGTTTAATTGGCTACACTCCTCTGGCCTCATTAATATGGAGATCCTATCCGTCTTAAGGCTCTGTGGCCTGTAGCCCCACTACCTATGGGAGTTGCCCTAAGTGAGGAAAGGACCCAATCTATGAAGGTCTGCAGCTTCATGTTGGGAACCTGGAGTTTGGGAGTGTGTTGAAATGCATGCTATCTCTTAGGACAGGGTCACTGGCAGTTTCTAGCCTGTGCTCAACCAGAAATCAAGCTGACTTTCATGGTCCTATAGCAAGTTACATGAAGAATTTGCCCAAATGCCTGTGTTTTCTCATATTACAATGCCATATGCAGCCAAGCATGTACCTATAGCCTCATGGAGTGTTTCTGATGATGGGTAGACTGAGGAAGAGAAGACTAGGATCTGGTTTACTGATGGTTCAGCATTTTGTGTAGACACTACCCAGAAGTAAACAGCTGCAGCATTACAACCCCTTTCTGGGACAACCCTGAAAGACAACAACAAAAGAAAATCTTCACGGTATGCAGGACATAGGGCAGTATAATCATGGTCATACATTTTGTTTTAAAGGAGAAATGGCTAGATGTGCTATTGCCCACTGATTGATGGGCTGTAGCAAATGGATTAGCTGACTAGTCAAGGACTTGGAAATAGCATAATTGGAAAATTGGTGAGAAAGATATCTGAGAAAAATATGTGGTATATACCTCCAAATTGGTGGAGGATGTGAAGATATTTGTGTCCCATATAAATGCTTATCAAAAGGTGATGTCAGATGAGGAGGAGTTCAGTAATCAAGGGGATAGGAACACCTGTTCTGTGGACAGTCAGCCACTTTCCCCAGCCATCCAAGTCATTGCCCAGTAAGTTCATGAGCATAGTAGTCATGGTGGCAGAGATGGAGGTTACGCATGGGCTTAATAGTATGTACTGCCAGTCAACAAGGCTGATCTGACTGTGACTACAGCTGAGTGCCAGATATGCCAACAACAGAGATGAACACTGAGACCTAGACATGGCACCATACCCCAGAGTGATCAGCCAGGGATCTGGTAGCAAGTTGGCTACTTTGTACAACTTTCTGTGTGTAAAGGACAATAGTTCATCTTTACTTGATTGGATACTTATTCTGGTCATTTACATTTCCTATATGCAATACTTCTGCTAAAACCATCATATGTAGACTTACATATCCAGAATAATAGTATTCCATGCAGAATTGCTCTGACTAAGGAACTTATGTCACAGCCAAGGAGAACTGCAGACCAGAAATGGAACCAACCCAAGAGAGACAAGTGTGCTGCAGTGAACAAAGCTAAAAGAAATTGAAATTCAGAAGAACTCTATCAAACATGGAGATGTAGAATCTGGACTTTGCCCTGCTAGTTTTTAGTTTGACTTTGGTCCAGTATTGTAGTAGTTTGAATGATAATTTCCCTCATAGGCTCATAGATTTGAATACTTGGTCATCACGGAGTGTCATTATATGACAGGATTAGGAGGTATGACCTTCTTATAGGAATTGTGTCTCTAGAGATGGTTTTTGAGGGTTTTTTTTCTGATAACTCATTACTAGAATGATAAATTTTTTAAAAAAGAGGTATATACCACAAGACTTAATTTTGTAATAAATTCTGCACATAAAATATATGCATTATTAATATGATTAACTAATGGCAATAAGTTGTACGTTACTTGAGACTGGTCCTGGTCACAGAACACATTGGTACAGGATAATGTTTGTTTTAGTCTGAGGAATAAAGAAGCAGCATGACTACCATGATCTGATATGATAGATTGAACTTGAAAAAAAAAAATCATAGCAATACAGGATGACTATGGAAATGATGGGCAGAAAGCAGGTACACAAATACTGATGTTCTAGGTTCAGATATTAAGGAAATGGAAACAGGGTTATATTGGTAAATTTTGCACCATCATGACAAAATAACTTACATAAGCAGCTATGAGAAGAAAGATTTACTTTTGCTTAGAGTTTCAAAGGAAGAATTCCATAGTTCCTTTGCTGTTGACTTAAGAGTATCACTGAAGCAGCAGCATGTAGAGGAGGAGGGTTTCTACCTTATGCAGCCATGAAGCAGAGTACAAGAAAGGGGCCTCAGAAAGGTATGTCTTCAGTGACCAGTGTCTGCCTTCCATCCTACCTTCCACAGCTTCTTTGAGCTCCTAACACAGCACCACCATCTGGCAAGGAAACATTAAACACATGAGCCTGGAATGGATACTCCATACTCAAGTCAAAGTAGGGTAATGTGTAATAGTCTCATCAAGTAAAAATCTTTGACCTTAAAAGCCAAAACTAAATATATATTTAAGACAATAAAACAAAAAGGGAAATGTAGAGGCCTGGATAGTGGGCTTTGGCTGTACACTGTCTTCTGTCTCTAAACTACTACAAATTGCTGCGATAGTTAATTAACTAAAATGTTGGTTAATCACTCACCATCTCAATATTTTCATCCATTTTGTGCCATTTTTGAGATGATCTGTTCCATAGAGTTCTGATATACATAATATTTTAAATATATCACTTACATATAACATACACTGAGGTATATTTGGTATGTGATATGTGACTTTCTATCTACATGTATCTGAATGTCACAATAGATGCCTACCATTTAGTACTATAATTGGCACATAGTTAATGGTTATTTGTTGCTAACTGTAGCTATTAATTATCTCAGCAATAAACAATCCAACCTCAAACCTTTTGAGCAATGCATGTCTTTATGTTCATACTGATTGACAGTAAGGTATGGAAAAGTGTGATTCCCTTTTCATCATTAAAAACTTTCTTTCCACTGGCTTTAATCTTTAAGATTTGTCAACAGTGTATGCACTGCTTTCATGCCTGACTTATCCACAACAACTTGCCTCCCTCCACCAGAATACATATTGCTTGAAAGCCACAGTGGTCAGACTTCATTTGTTTGTCTTGTGGATGTTTGGAACCTTCTTTAGCAATACATCCTTCCCAAAGAAATTAGTTAATTGTTCCACAGTGGTGTTCTTGCTTTTCCTTTAATGCCTTCTCTGGATTTTTTTCATTTCACTCTGCAGATACTTGCTAATATCTTCCATCCAGGAATAAGACTATGAACTTTGACTGATACTAGTCCTGTCTGTCATCTATATCAATATGACCTTGTTTTCTTAGTATGTGCTCAATTGAAAAGGAGTCAAATTTAAACCAGCACTCAAACAGTGAACTTTGATGCGTCTGAGATATAGCAAGATGGAAGTATTCAGAAGGAACTGGAGAAAGGGACAGTGGTACCATAGAAGTCCATAATAAGAGAGATGATCAGAGTAGGGGTCTTCTGAGTCATGTTAAGGACTTCAAGGTTATTATTTCTAATGAAATTCCTTTATAAGAGTGAACAGAAGATGATATTACTGCATTAACTCATTTAAAAGACCATTCTGGATGCTTTGTATGGGAAAAAATTGTATATAAGGGCAAGAGTGAAAACCATGTCACTGGAAGCAATCAATTTCTTGTACCATTTGGGTGGTTTTTTGTCAACCCTAAGTACTGTCGAGATTTCAGTTAGAAAGAAAACGTATTTTACTCTATTTTTTTTTCTGTAAATTATTTGTGCTTGAAGGTCAATGTAAGTCCACAGAGAGGTCAGAAAACAAATAACAAGGCCAGTGTGACACACACCTTTATTCCAATCACTCAGAAGACAAAAGCAGGAAAATTTCTATGAATTCATGACTACCCTGGTCTACATGCAAGGTTCAGGCCAGGAAGGACTGAGAATGACATCATGTCACGTCTCAATAACTAACATAAAATAAAATTTTGAAAGAAAGAAATTAGAAGTGAGAAGAGATTCTGGGAAGAGACTTGATGTACCCTTGACTCTGTTCCAATGTCTACCTTGATGAGGCTCAAATCCTCAACTACTGTTAGGTGTGATCCAGTAGCATTTTGGAGAGAGAGAGAGAGAGAGAGAGAGAGAGAGAGAGAGAGAGGGAGAGGGAGAGGGAGAGGGAGAGGGAGAGGGAGAGGGAGAGGGAGAGGGAGAGGGAGAGGGAGAGGTGAGGGAGAGGGAGGGAGGGGGAGAGGGAGGGAGGGAGGGAGGAGGGAGGAGGGAGGAGGGAGGAGGGAAGAAGAAGGCGCTAGGAAGGGAGGGAGAGAAGGAGCTAGGAAGGGAGGAGAGAAGGAGCTAGGAAGGGAGGGAGGGAGAGAGAGAGGGGAGAGGGAGAGAGAGAGAGAGAGAGAGAGAGAGAGAGAGAGAGAGAGAGAGAGAGATGTAAATCCATACTGTGTTTATTTCTAAAGTGATAATAAACCCTGTGGGCAATTTCAGGCAACCAGTGGTATCAGTCACAGAGTTGGGTCCTGGCTCCAGCAGACTAATGGTATACGAAGTATACATAATTGTTTCCAATGGAGCTTTCATGTTCTTAATCTCTTTGAGTGCTGTCAAACCTTTGATACTAGCCTCATTGTTGCTCTTGGACTCTTGTTTTTTCTTCACCACATTCTTCAGTCTCTCCTTGCTTCCCTGTTTTCCATTTATCAGAAACCTGGGATGTCTGCCAACACTGGATACTTTTAATTCTCAGAATTATTTGAAGTACAGCATGAGGGTTCGCCCATGTTTTATTATTAATCTGTAAAATTACTCCAACTTTTCCTTACTACTCACACTAGCACTGTTATGTTAATAGATGCCTAACTAGATACAACTATTAATGGAGTAGGAAAATATAATCCTACTCAGTACGTGACATCTATGACACCAGTCAAATTACCTTTAATTAGAGCGTTATTAAACAACCCACACTGTCCACAAGTTGGAATAATTTTCATAGCATCGTTGGCTTTGCAGAAACAACAGCATTATATGTTAAAAGTATTCTGTTTTTTAAAATCCAGTTATTTCCCCAAAGTAGGTGGACAATAGTAGATCTGTGGGTGAGTTGTTAAAATTAACTTCTCCCACACACCACTAAGATTCTCACCTGGGAACAAGGGAAGCAATCTAGCAAATGTGAAATGTACCATGAACTATCCATTACTCCTGGCAAACTAAATTATACTCTGTCTTCACTACTCAAGAATAGATGGTTTCCTCTGGTTTCCAATGTGATTAGTAAGAGTGAGAACAAAGAGAAAAGAGAGAAGATAACCTGTGTTGACACTTTTGCATAACTAATGCAAATGAGTCAGTAAGCCACAGAAAGGACTGTGCAAAGCCCTAGTGTGGTTTGTAGACAAGTAACATCTTACTAAGTCAAGGATATCTGAGCTTGCAGCCCAGCTGCTTAAGATGAGGTAAAAGTATAAATTCACATGCCTCAAACTGTCAGCTCTTTCCAAGAGCAGTGATTATTAAAAGTACATTTTTAATTTGCAAAAGAATCTCTGCTAATACACCTGCTAATTAAATTACTAATCATTTAACAATCCTCATGTTACATTACCTGGAAAATAGAACGACAAGGTCATAATCACCCAAAGCATTGCTTTAAAAGATTTGGGAAGAAATGTTAAATAAGCTATGGCTGGCTGAAGGGGTGAGATGATGTGAGCACATTCAAGTGGGCATAGTTCATTAAGCCACCTTCCGCACTATTCAGAAAATTGTGTGCAATCGTATCTAGCTCATTTAATACCTGGAGTATACCATTCAGATGGTTAAACAAATGAGATTCATACAAGCTTCGTCACCCAGTAATTCACACCTCATTTGTTCTTTCCTTTGTACTAACATCTGCTACATCACTCTTACTGTTTGAAGAACTCTTGTAAATGCCCCTACCAAAAAGTTGGGTGACTGGCTGTGTTCAGACTCCTTGACATGATATATGTCCTGTCTTCTCTTTGAAATGGAAATGTAGGCACCTTGAAAGGGCTAGGTAGTACTCAAACTTCAGAGAACACCTTTGCAGTTTGAAAACATTAAACCAAAGGATGACCTAATAACACTTTCCCCAAACCTAAATTCATATTCCTGAATCTCATATTATAGAAATCTAATTCAGCAACATACATATTTACACTTGCTGAACATTCATAGTGAAGAAGAATCTGGTATTTCAGATAACCCAATGTGCTGACTTTACAAACCTTCAGAGGTCTCTAAATAAACTCAAAGGTAAACACCAAACCCTGCCATTGTTCAGGGGAGTTGCTGTCACTGAATATAGCTGGGTCTTAGCTCTTTACTTCCTCTAGAGACCTACATGGATTTTTCTGATAAACTGCCGTATTTTATCAACTAATAAAGTATGTATTGACCATAGATATTCTTTGTAAGTTAAAATTAAGTGCCACATTTTCTACAGACAAATTTCAAAGCTGAAGCACCGTTTGTACTGCAGAATAAGGACAATGAACAGTATCTTCACATGAGGACAGTAATCACACCAGTGTTCTAAAGGATTCAGATTAGGGTGTTTCTGAACTGCCTAGATGTGACCAGGCTTTTTCCAAATCACTCTTCTTTTAATACGGTTCTCTAAAATCCTACTCAGGACTCACCTTGTATGTGAGTTAAGTATTGGTATATGTACAGGTGTCAGTGTATACCAGTACATGTAAATATGCAAAAGACAGAGACCAATGCTGGGTATCTTTTTCTATCTCTTTGTTTCTTTTTTCTTTGTTTCCTTCTTTCTTTCTTTCTTTCTTTCTTTCTTTCTTTCTTTCTTTCTTTTCTTCTTTCTTTCTTTCTTTCTTCTTTCCTTTCTTCCTTTCTTCCTTTCTTTCTTTTTTCTTTTTTTTTTTTTGATATATGGTCTTTTACTTAGCCTAGAATTTAGTGATTCAGCTAGATTGGCTTGTCTCAGGGAGCTCCAAGCCAGTGAGCACCAATTTCTGTTCTCTCGGTTCTAGAATTACAGGAGAGCATCAGTGTACCCTGCTCCTTTTATGAAGCTGTTAGGAGATACTGACTTAGGTCTTCATGCTTGTGTAGCAACAATTTTGACCACTAAGCCACCACTGAATCCCCTAACTCCTAACAGTTAGGATCATCTTTGGCAAAATGTTTATATTTTGGTTTCAAATATTGAGTGCCTACTCCAAAAAGGAGGATCAAGGGGTTTAGTAAGATGATGTGACTAATGTAAAGGTGTATGTGTGATGAGACAGATATAAAGGTATACATCCCTTTCACGTAACAAGTCCTGTGATGTCACTGAGTAATGAGAGACATTGTTTTATTCTCTGTGGATTTTTCAGTGTTTATGAAGATGCCCATTGACAATGATTGCTTTGTTCCTAATTGTAGAAGGAAAAAATGATAGAGTAGAAACGTGTGGTTGTGGAATTAAAACAAGAACATCTATACAAACTGGAATGCAAATAAGCTTCCCAAAAGCCTTTATACCTAAATAATTTCTTGCAATAAAAGGAGTCTGACCTTATGGATAAAGGAAATATGGTGAGTGTGAAGTTATGAGTCTTTTTTAAGTCTTTAAAAATAATGTTTTATATATTTATTTCTCTCTGTCTCTGTCTTCCACTCTCTGTCTTTCTCTGCCTCTGTCTGTCTCTCTGTCTCTGTCTCTGTCTCTTTCTCTTTGTGTGTGTGTGTGTGTGTGTGTGTGTGTGTGTGTGTGTGTGAGACTATGCATAAACATACCATGATGCATCTATGAAGATCAGCACTTTCTTCCAACACATGGGTTCTTGGGACTAAACTCAGGTCATTATACTTTGGGGAAAGTGTCTTTATTCACTGAGGTCCCGCACCTTAAGACATAACATTTTATATCTGGAAAAAGTAGGACATGTTTGTTTTTATTGTAGAGTATAAGAAGAAAGAGATGGAAGATGGATCTGAGCAGAGATTGGCATTAAAGAAGTCAGCTTATGCACAGAGCCATGGAGTACCTTTACAGCAAACCATTTCTTGCCTATGTCTGCTTTGTGATAGTCCTTGTTAGGATATATCAATAAACAGAAGAAAAGCAAGAGTTCAAAACTTCAGTATCAATTACAAAGATGTCATAAGAGTCTTGGAAAGATGACAGGGTCAGAATATGAGTAATAATTACAAGCATGGGTGGAGAAAATGCATGAATGTGCAGAAGCTTTATGTGGGACTTTTGTAATAGATGATTAATGCAACACAGAAAGAAAGCAAATAGGTTTCTCACATGGACACCAATGACTAAAATTGAGAACACAAAAGGACTAGATATAAGAAGGAAGTATATGTATTGATGTTTGGTCCTTTGTTATTTTGTGTATTTCCATGTGCATATAGAATGTGCATATATCATCTATAATTAGAGTGTTCAAGGTCTTAGTCCTACATAGCTCGGGAATCAATATTTTAAGTAGTTCCCAACCAGACTCCTCAGAGCTCCCAGGGACTAATCCACCAACCAAAGAGTATACATGAGCAACCCATGGCTCAGCCACGTATTAGAAAAGGATGGCCTTGTCGGAAATCAATGGGAGGAGAGGCCCACGGTTCTGTGATGACTTGATGCACCAGTGTAGGGGAATGCCAGGGAGGGGAAGCAAGAGTGGGTGGGTGATTGTGGGAACACCCTCATAGGAGCAGGGGAAGGGGGCATGGGATAGAGGGTTTTTGGATGGGAAACCAGAAAACGGGATAACATTTGAAATGTAAATAAAGAAAATATCTAATAAAGAATTCAAAAAATTAATTACCATTTTCTAAGAGAAGAATACAGTTTGGTATGGTCCCTTGGGCAGGCACTGGTGTATATGCTAAAAAATATTTTGGGCCTATTCCAATCTAAAAATTCTTCTCAAAGAAATGACATCCATACATGCTCAGAGAAAACCTATAGGAATCTTCATAACAATGTTGTTTATTTCTTAATGATAAGGATAATGAATAATCTAAATATCTGTAAGGAACCATCAGCCTAAAAATAGACTTGTTCTTATCTTCTGTAATATCAATGATTAATGGGAGAAAAATCTCGATAGAAATGTGATAAGTACTGGAGGAGCAGCTGAATGGAGCTGGAAACAGTAAGTGTTCTGAGTGTTTCACTTAGACAGGGTAGGCACAGGAGACTGCACTAGCTGCATGAGTTTACAGGTGGACTTCATGTGAAGTGGAAGATTCAAGTATTATGTCAACTGATCCAAAAAAGATGAGCGGAAAATACCGAAAGGTGAACTGAAGGTGTTGAAACCATCTTGATTATGCACTTCTGTATCTCTTGATGACATCTGAATAGATCTACATTGTTTCAAATGGCTGTTTCATACTCTACTATGGAGGTGAGTACATATTTAGCAAATACATAACCTCATTCTCATCCCACTGACCACACAAGACTCTTGTAGTTGACTTTTGCAGTGATAATCTAAGGGGGGGAAAGACAGAATATATTTGATTTTGCTTAAATGTTTCAAAGTGCCAATCTGTTGAGATTTTAGAGGCATTTGACAAGAAATGATTTATACTGTGGGTCGATGTGTCATGTGTTAACCTACATTAGAATAATGTCAGAAGAACTCTCTATCCATCATAGAGACAGTTGCTCCACCTTCTAGTTTGGGCTGCACCTCAAACCACGAAGTCCTGAAGACAATCAAACCCAGTCATCGCTGAACAGATTCCTAAGAAATGTATGCTTTATGAGATATGATTAAAGATGAGGTCTTATTTGCCATAAAATAATGATCTTACAAATTGCTTTTCCCATCATAAACAGATATCATAAAAGCAAGTGCATAACACTATGCTTCTCTGTAGTCATTCAAATTATTAACTTTTTATAATACTATAAAATCATGACTGTGTTACCTAATAACACATGATCACATTGTATATGAATAGGCATGTGTGCTTTCATAGTCCCTTTCTCCTTAAAGTAAATAGTATATTAAATTATTATCTCTAATTAATATATCTTAAATTAATTAATTTATTTATTCATTTATTTATTCTCTTCATATATATTACATCCTGACCACAGTTTCCCCTCCCTACTCTCCTACCACATCCTCTCTTCCCCACATACACCCTTTCTTCATTTGCTTTTAGAAAAGAGCAAAGAGCAGGGTGTGGTGTGTGTGTGTGTGTGTGTGTGTGTGTGTGTGTGTGTGTGTGTGTTGTTTTTTAAGCAAAATCATAGGTATTGTGTTCCTTAGCTTTTCCTTGTTAGGTGAATACTTCAAAAGTAAATTATAAGAGTCTTGTGTGGTCAATGAGAATAAGATTATTTGTTAAACATGCTCTCACCTCCATAACAGAGCATGAAGCAGCCACTTGAAGCACTATTAGATCCATTCAGATTGTCATCACAAGACATAGACATCTGCCTATTTGTAGAGGAAGATATATATATACCATCCCTAAATGTATTTGAGAAATCGATGTTTCCCTACTCTGATAAGGAAGTTGGCCCTATTTGTTAGTAAAATGAGCTGAAATAATCAGTATACAATAAGTATGCATAATATGTGAAAAATAAAACTATATATTTTCACAATATGTAAAAAATAGAAAAATAGCTGGGAGTTTGAAAAAGCTTTACTGTAGGTGACTTGCAGAATATTTAAATACTTGATAAACTTGCCTGTCATTTTAGAATAAGCATATTTTTCATTTCTTTGTTTTTGGATAAATATGTTAGATACTTTGTATCTCCTGGATCTGATCCAAAAAAGATAGTAGCAATAATTCCTTGCTCTTGGACTTGAAGAAAGTAATTTATTAAATAAGATATGTGTGTATTTTTCAGTTATTAGTTCTCTCCTCTGTCTTCTATTCTCTTAAGAACAAGAAGAAAATGAATTAAATAAGGAAAATTCAAATTAAAACAGAAAAAGTTATCATTGAATAAAATATAAATGTGGCAAAATATAAACTGATAAAAATATTATACCATTAGAAATACCATGGATGCTTATATAGTACTGTTTGGAAAATGTATCTAATTAATAGAAATCACCTGATTGTTCTAAGAATAATCACACATAAATATACATACCATTAGGCACAGAAATCTCCCATCTGCTGCACATCTCCAGCAAATGCTATAATGCCCAATCTTCAATGCAGTAGGTGTATATAGATACTTTCATGTCTATTTCTAGAGGAAGGTAGGAAGAAATGTGTATGCCTAATAAAGTGTTATTCCTCCGCCATAACCAATGACCTGTACACATTGCCAAAAGATTTCAGACACAATATTGTGTAAAAAAAAAAAAAAAAAAAAAAAAAAAACCCTCTAAAGTGATGTTTGTGTTCTACTATAATTCATGCACTGCAATATAAAGGAAAACCATATGCATTACCAAATGCCCATATATCTAAAGAGACAGATAGCTAAATAACTCTGTAAAACATGGACTTTAAAGATACTTGTTAAATACAGTTAGAGGGGTTGCCTTTGCTGTTCTCTGCATACGATGTCAGAAACAGTAGAGTCTCTGTCTTTCTACAATGTTCTCATTGATTGAATACCAATAAATTCACAAAATATATTAAATTTTGAGCTGTAACTCACCAATTATCCCCAGTTTTACTTTATATGTAGCTCTGGGAACTACAAGCCTTTTATTCTAATTAAAGTTTCTAAAAGGAATTCAAACCATTTATTATACTTCATATAGTGATGTGCTTGTGCATGCACATGTACATTTCTGTTACACAAAGGGTTTAAAGGCTACAGATAACTGATACAGAAACAAAGAGCCACTGCAAGTTTTTAGTTAAATTATTAATGAATCTCTTCACAGGTCCTGAAGGACACAAGCCCCTACTGAAGGCAAAGTCAGGTGACATGTGGCACAGGGCTCCTAAATCAGGACGAATGCATTTAAGTTAAAACCCTGGGGACAGAGTGAAGATGTCATGATCCATCAAGCTAACCAATGGCAGGTGTCTCGATTGTTGTATGTAAGGTTTAGTGTCCTTCCTTCTGTATGGTCTAGGAGAGAAAGCTGTATTTTTCAGAGTCCTAATTTTTATATGGTTTTGATATGTCTATGTGCCCATGTGTTCCTAATTTAATTCCATAAGTTCATAGGTGGTAATAGTCTGCTTGATGAATAAATTAGCTCTGAGTATGTGCTGTGACTTGTGTTGGACAGATGGAGGTTGTTTACTTGCATAAACAGGATGCAGAAGCATTCTGTCTCAGCAATCACACTGAAAATGGAGCCAACTTCTCTTATGTAAAACAGAATCACTCAGGGCAAGGTCCAGACTGGAAGCCACTGTTCCACACAAAGTAACTTAGAAGCAGAGTGTGGCCTTGAGATCCCCATGTGGTAAAGATAGAAGATCAGGATAGAGACACATACATGCTTGCTTCTGTTTCCTGAATTTACATGTGCACGAAACTTAATTCTGTGTATCTTAAGGCCAAAATATTTGCTTTAAAGGTAAGCAAAACTTTAATGGAGAATGTCTGAATGTCAAAACTAAGTGTGTATTGGCTGCTTAGCCGGTAGGTGATTGGTTAGTGATCAGACTCTACCCTTCCAGAGGATCCAAGTATTAGATACTTTGGACTTCATAACACTGTAACTCCATCTTAGAAATCGGATCATCATCTGGACTCTGCAGGTATCAACAATTCAATGCATCCCACACTGCCCATTTTTGAGGTTTAAAATCAAAGTGTATCTGCCTCAACACACACACAAATGTTCTGATTCAAGAAAAAGTTATCTCAACAAAAATGCCCAAACTATGAGTTGCAACTTATTTATTAAAAGATAGTGAACTTGATTGGAGATATGTCTTCCATTTACACATTAAGTTTTTAAAAAAATAGTAATTGCAATGAGTTTCATTAATGTGGTACATAGAGGAATCCAAATCATAATTTTAGGTAATTTAACATAGTAGTTCAT
Organism: Mastomys natalensis; assembly: GCA_021653895.1. NCBI lineage: Eukaryota > Metazoa > Chordata > Mammalia > Rodentia > Muridae > Mastomys > Mastomys natalensis. The sequence continues at coordinate 98,096 of JAJTUV010002538.1, forward strand.
ACATGTAAAACTATATGTCAGGAAATTCTACGTAATCACATGTAAGATAATATCTGGTAACTAATGTTTCCGAAATATATCAGAACCAGACCAAGAGAATCTGAGAATATGCTTCCCATGTAGTCAAGTTAGCATTTCCAATGGGACAGAAACTGTTTCACGGTATCAGTATTGCACATGCCAAGTTGTGCATAGTCAAAGACTGAAAAGGATTTGATAGAATCAAATACCCACAAGTTGTATAGTTCAAAGTAGAAAAAAAAATAAATAACCTTTCAGTTCTAATGTTTCTAACTTTGCAAAACAAAATAAACTTTGCAGTCTTGTAAGGCTTTTTAACCTTGTCCTGACACATAAAGAATTGAAGAACTAATTTTTATTTTGGATGGTCCATGGTACGAAGAATGTTCCAATTGCATTTTGTGCACAAACTTCTTTTCCTTTGAATTTCCAATGTTTACAAATCTTTCTTTCTTTGCATTCATGTTACAAATACCTTAGTGAATAATGTCAGATATGCTGTGTTATTCACATTAAAAAGATGTGATTGCAGTGAATAGAACTGGTATGGCTGCCCACACACTGAGATTCTTAATTCTCTAACTAAGAAAAGCCTGTCCAATAAGATCCAAGCATCCTGTGCCAGCGGGAAAGGTAAGAGCTTGTAGAATAGTAATAAGATGCAGGGAGAGGGTGAGTTGAAGAAACATTCATGTTCTCTTATAGAAAGATTAGATTGAAACTCTTGCTAGTCACTAATCTGTGGGCTGCTCATTAATTGTTTTCCATTATTTTATTTTATTTTTTGTGTGGGAGGAAGAGTGGCAAGTACAGACCTGTCATGGATTACATATAGACATCAGAGGACACCTTGTGGGAGTCGGATTTCTCCTTCCACTATTTGAGTCCCTGGAATTGAACTCAGGTTCCTAAGCTTGCTGGATAAAGCCATCAGCCAATGAGCCCTCTAGCTACCCCATCTCCATTAACTCTGTAACAGTAGACACAAACCTTTGCCTTCATATCTTTGGCTTCAAAGATGATTGAACATGATACCTAGTCATTTGCTGTAATTAGCAATGTTCACAAGTCTCACCCTTTTGAGATTGTAGCTCAAAGAGGGCTGCTGTGTGTTTTTAGGGTAACAGTTTAAAAATGCAGTCCGCAGTGTGAGTTCAGCTTTTTCTGGAAACCAAGTGTTGGTATAAATCTTGAAACATTAACTTGAGCTAAGTTAATTGCAGTCTTGAATTTAAAATACCTACTTCATAAGCCTCCTCCCTATGGAGCAATAATTCCCATGGTCTCTAAACCATTTTGTCAGGGAGTTAGGTAGGATAGGTAGATATATGATCAGAGTACCTATTTCCAGAAAGGCTTTAGCCTTGCTGGTGAAATAATTTAATACTTGCATATTTGTGTTAATTCGAATGGTGTGACCTGTGGCGGCAGGCACATTTAATCACCAGTGCAGAACCCGCTGTGTTAAGAGTAAATTTATTCTGACTTAATGTTTGTCATGACATGTAAGCCATCCGTTTCCCCCAGTGTTTTGGTTTAAATCAGATTCATCTCTTTCTTGGAGCAGAAATGATGTGTGGACAGTTCCAATGTGCTTTTTCAGCAATGTTTTCCTTTGCTCTTAAAACAAAGACCCTTTCTGCTTTGATTTCTCACAGTCTACTCATTGCTGGTGGCATTTTTCAAGGCTGTCCACTGACCTGTCTCTAGTCATTATGAGAAGTTCTTACCTGAGCTGGCTTTTGCCTTAGAATTGTGTTTGCTCATGTCTTTGTGTGGGATGACAGTGAAGCCTCCCAAGGCACAAGTTGCTTTTGGTAAGAATATTATTTCCTGGCAGATTGCTGGAGGCCTCAAGAGATCTGAACTTCCAAGATTAGCAGGGTGAATATTGGACACTGTGAACTATGTCACAGCACCTCTGGCCTTCGACCCCAAGATACCAGTAGATCTACTTCTCCCAGTGGTAACAACAAAATATAATTTGGGAAATAGTTAAATTGCACCTTTCTCCTTAACTATTGATTAAATCCAGTCATGGTTGTAAAAGTTTAATATTATCAGCCTCTATGTCTCTAAATTTCAAAAGCGTATAGTGGGGAATATACACTTCTTTTCAGTAAAATTGGAGAATGATAAGATATTGGCGATGAGCACTGCATTCTGCTCTGATATGAATTTTATATAGAGCACTAAGACTTGACTATTATACATGCATACCACAGTTTGGTTCTAGGCCAGTTCCTCTGTTCATTCTCATGCTGTGAATACTTCATCCATGCAGATTCCTTTCTCAGATTGGATAATTTGATGCTAAGCACAAATTGCATAAGTCCATTCCATGGTGAAGAGCAACCCCTTTAAAAACAATGAATACTGATTCAGCCCATATGCTATTCCGCCGTGTCTATTTTCTCTCTCACTCTCTTACTGTTATAAAACGGCACAGAACTTTCGTAGAGCAGGACACAGTTGTGAATTCTGTGTCAAATAATGGACTTGAGCTATTCGTATGAACTAGTCAGCTCCCTCATTAGGTTTGCCAATTAGTCTAAATTCTTCCTCATTACAGACAACTTCAAGAGTGTAAACAGTCTCCCCTAGTTAAAACCCCAAAGAATGTCAAACTGAGCATTTATGATGCCTTTTTGCAAACAACACAGCTGCAGTGGCGGCTGAAATAGCTTTCATGTGGCTCACCTCATCAAAATACAGAATATGTTTGTGTAAAAATTGTACATTACTTAAACTCACCTCTGGCGCCTGGAACAAGTCATAGATTTAAATATTATTAAGAATATGCATCAGGTTCACTGCAGTTCTGTTGGTAGGTGGCCTTTTGTCCAGAAAAAAACCTTGATTAAATAGCACTTTTATCTTTTATAATTTATATTCAATTTGTTAAGAAAAACAAACATGCTAAATTATAATAATAAGATCCAGGGACTTAACCCTTACAGGATTCTGAGCTTCTCTGAAAACAGCTTTGAAACATCATCCTTAAGTCCCTTACTTAGGGGTTGGAAAAGGGGAAATCTCTTTCTAGTTCTCCACATCTAAAGAAAGGAAATGGAATTTTGGTTGCTCCCCCACACCCCGCCCCTCAGTTTGAAAAGCACAAACTCCATATTCCAGCCTGAAAGAAACCTCAGCCACATGGAGGAAAACCTTAGAGAAGGGTCATTGTGATTGCTAATGGGGAAGCACAGCCTGTCCCATGTGGCTCCAACCTTCTCAATCAGCAGTCTTTTCTTACCTAATTACGGCATTCTGAGAGAACCTAATGAGGTGCTGTCAGATTTACATTGGAATTATTTTAAATGTTATCACAGTAGCCATGGTGATGGTATATAAATGGACAAAATACTAAAGAGCTGGAGAAATGTCACCATTACACCCACAGTCGCTCGTTTTATAGCATCGGCATGAAGTCAGCATATTTTAAGCTTTCTGCATCCACCGAAAATCAGGACTTCTGGTTAAAATAACTGTGATAGAAAGAGTTTAATTAATACTATCAAGATGATCTTCATTATTTTAAAATTACTTCATCATTGATCTTTAAGAGGTGGAACCTGGTCATTGGAGCCTTTGAAGGGAGATTGCATAACCTAAACCCTTCCTTTCCTTTTGCTTCCTGGATGAAACTGTTACTCCATGGTGTGATTCTGGGCCAACGTATAATGAAGTAAAACCAGGGTTCTGGTCTGTTTCCTTATTGCTTTTCAGTTCCCTAAGGAGTGCTATTTGGCTTTTTAGAGGACTTAGTGTATGGGTTTTGTTACCAAAAAAAAAAAAAAAAAGTTATTTTTCTACTTTGATTGTGCTTTCTATAGCCATGTGGGGAACTGCAAGGGAGCGATTTTTCATGTATATTTATTTTTTATAAAATCTAGAAATATATTAATTTTCATAGTCACAAATGGTGCCAGTTGGTGGTTTTAGATTTACTTTATTTTGAACTATGTGTATGTTTATGTACATGTTTGTTTTCATATGTGTGTGTACATGTGTGTGTAGGTACCCATGAAAGACATTCTATCCCTGGCAGCTCGAGTTATAGGCAGTTGCGAGCCACCTAACAACTTAAATTGTTGTTTAAATTTCAATTTAACTTGATACCTTAAATTGAACTTGGTTCCTCTGCAAAAGCAGAAAGTACACTTACTCTGTGAACCATCGCTGTACCCCAGGAGGTGCTATTTATAAGCATGAAGTTAGATTTCACTTCACAGTGAACTTTCACAGTAAAATACAGTTTACACAGTCTCATTGACTTAGAAGAAACCATTGTGGAATTTTCACTTCATTGGGTGCTTTTTTTTTCCCATCTGTCTTCATATCTTTGTCACAGATACAAGACAAACATGAGCTATATCTGTTTCTATAACTCCTGAAAGATAACATTTTTAAAAACATATTTTAGCCAGTCATCTTTAGATCTGATATTCATGTAGGTGATGTGAATCTGTAGACTTTGTAGTGTTGCTATTGTACTAGTTGGTTTGGAGAGATGTCACAAACAGTGATTACAGTAGCTTATAAATGGTACAATGGATTTGTTTCTTCAAGTTCTAGAGGCTGGAAAGTCTAATAGAAAATTGCTCTATCTAGACTAAGTCCACGGGCCTTAAGTTGGAAGATTCATTAGCTTATAACACTAATAGTGGGAAGTGAAGTCTGGTAGAAGGAATCAAGGATGTTGAGTTATGTTTTGAAGGGCTTATCTAAAGTGAGTGATTTTCCTCTACCACAGGCTTCCTCCAGAATATATTGCTTAACTATGGGCCCAAAGCAGCAGGGACAGTTGACCATTAATTGAAACTTCTGAATCTTGTGTCATATGATAGGTCTCCTTGTTTTAAGTTGACTACTCATGATATTGATTATCAACTTGACAGGATCTAGAATCAGCCTAGAGACAGGCATGTGGGCACCCTTGTGAGGGTTGGTCTATATTAGGTCAGCTTCTGTCTGTGCTGATGAGGGATTAGCTGGCTTTTGACAGGCATTTTGTCTCAGCAATGAGAAAAGTCGGTAAGACACTCACTGCCTTAGGTATTTTCTTACAGTAAATAGAGACCTGAATAAGTGCAGCAAGTTTGAGGATCTGACATTACACACAGCCTATTCTTACTGTATCCTTACATGAACATGAAATCTACTCAGGAAGAGTACAAGCCTCTGGTATAATCACTTCTCACTTCTTGGGATCGTAATTTCAATGTATGCATCTTAGGGACAAATAGTATTCAAACCATAGCAACTATGCCATCTGGAAACTATGACAAATACTGAAATTTGCCTTTTGCTCATGTTTGTGTGCACATATTTTTTTTTTCAATTCTGCTGTGTACAAATCTTCTAAAGCAGCATCAGAGTTGCCATGCAGAAAGAAAAGCAGCCTGCCACCCCAGAAAGAGAAGAAAATAACCCCTCTTTAAAAACATGCCAGCTGGCTACCAGAAGACATATTCATAAGCAAAGGTTATATTTTTGCTTTTTAAATAATTGTATACATGCTGCAGTGCTCCCTCTAATGGAGACCATCCATGCTTGCTTTCTGTTAGTTGTATCATGTGGTTGCTATAGACCAATATAATTATCAGTTTTGACCTAACGAAAATGGAAGTTCTTGTAACCTTTTATCCATTTCTGTTCACCAAGTTTTAGATACAATACTAGAAATTTGGTTGAGTTCCCAACTTATCAGAATTTAGAAGTTTATCAATGACACAGGAAATTCTACTGCAAAGATAGGATTGTAATCCCTAGTCTCATAGTAAAGGGGATGATGGGAAATGTTGACTGGGTACAAGAGCCTGAATTAAAACAAGTTACTAAACTTCTTACATTTTTGTAATATAAGATCATTGTTGATAAGTCAAGGCTCACAGTAGTATCCCTGAATTATTGGAGATGCTAGATCACAGATGGTCTTCAGTTATTGCAATGTTAAATCACAGAAAGTTTTCAATAACCACTTAAATATACAGTAGGGCATTTTAAGACTTTCTTCTAAGGTTGAAATTTAATGAAAATTCTTTCCTTCTTCTGTTCAATTTTGTCTGTTGAATATTCCCACTGCTTTCTGAGTTGGTTTCTGCATTTATAGATTCTATGAGGATACTGGATGTTTTATCTTCCCTGCAATCAATCTGGAATTTGAAGGAGAACCAGGTTCAATGTTAACAAAAACATTCAACATTAGAGGAAGATGGAGCATTGGCATGCATTACACAGCCTAGACTCTTGGGGTGGTACTATCCTGCTTGTAGGTATGTGATAACAGGAAAAGTTTATCACTTTCCTCTTCAGTTTTCTCAAGTATTAAAAGATAGAGTAATAAGAATACACACATTAGAATTTCTGTGACAATTAAATATACTTATAGCCCTAGAACAGTTCCAATACTCATGCCAATTGTGCAAGAAATATGAGCTCTCATTATTGCTAGAATTGATATTTTATTAGTATGAAATCAATAATAAATGTTAAATGCCTCAGAGTCAATCATCTGTTTTATTTCTCTTTAGAATATTGACTCCATGAAAAGTGTCACTATGCTTTCTTACTAAGCACTATGCAATCAGCTCTGGGTATCTACAAGTTCCTCCTCTGTGAACTCTAACAATCTTAGATTTGAAATAATCAGAGAAAAAGTTGCATCTGTGCTTGGTCATGTATTAGCTTTTTCTTGGGGTGATCACTGAAACAATGAAGTATAACAAATATTTACATAGAATTTGCATTGTATTTTATACTAAAAGTAATCTAGAGATGATTGAAAGTGTACAGGAGAGGATGTCTGTAGGTTATATGCAAATGTTGTGCCATTTTATGTTAAGGGACTGAGAATTCCAAAGATTTAGGCAATAGTGGAGGAGTCCTGAAACCAATATCCTGCAGATACCAAGGGACAACTGTATTCATATCTATGAATAAATAAATATAAAGAAGAATGACACATGAAAAGCATGAATAGTAATAAGATGAAGATAAGTTTGTGGGATGAACTGATCTACTCGAGGCTCTTTCATATCAACCTAGATTCAACTACTAGACCTGCAAGTACTGTGTGTGGTATGTGTGTGTGTGTGTGTGTGTATGTATGCATGTACAAATGAAAATGTGCATGTTTCTGTGTGTATATGTATAGAGAGAATAGAGGAAGACATTGGGTGATTTTCAACTGCTATCTACATTAATTTTTGAGAAACAGACTTTCAGTGAACCTGTATTTCATCAGTTAGCTAGACTGGCTGGCCAGTGAGTTCCAGGGATCCTTCTGTCCCAGCTTCCAGTACTGGAGTTACATGTGTGCAATGCTGCAGTTGGTGTTTTGCATGGCTGTGACAGGCACAAAGTTGGGTCTTTATGCTTTTGTAGCAAGCCCCTTTCCAGCTGAGAATTATTCCCTGCCTCATTTATGTATGACTTTTCAGTCTTAGAAGTATTCAAGCCTATCATATGGAAGTATTCTCATCGATATTCCACTTCTAGAAAAGAAATAGAAGAAAAGGGAATGCACCAAGTGTTTTCATTAAAGGCTAATATATTATCTGAACAAAGGAAGACTAAACAGTTTCATCCACTAAAAATTATGTACTTACTTAGATTTTAGAAATTTAATTTATACGTACAATGTTTATCCTGAGCTTTCCTAAGTTTGCCTTCTAGTAGCTCTGAGAATTAACCATACAGTCCAGAAATGCACCACAAAAATACACAAGGGACAGTGACATCTACAGTGCATGTTTGTTTGTTTCTTTTCCTTCTTTCTAGTATGGAGAATTCTTCAGGTGTGCATGTCAGTTGGCAGGGAGCACTGGGTTGTGTGCTGGGGATTTAGCAAGGTCATCTGAACAAGAATAACTGTAAAGTGAGGTCAAGTAATTACCCTAGGCAAAGCATCTGATGACTCTATCAGATCGGCTTACCTTTCCTGTAATTCAGAACCGTACTCAAGGGTGAGAGTGACATCAACCCAGAGCAGCAGATGATAAACATAGTATGTGACATGGCCCCATAATATGTCTGCTGGGAATTGACCTGAAAATCCCATTTCCAAATAGTATAATGAGGTCCTTCATTTATTTGTCCCAATTCCTCTTCTCTTCATCAGGCTGATTGCTGATAAGAAGTTGCATGTGAGTACAAATGTGCCAGTCACCAAAGCCCCTGCTGCTTGGCAATGATGTCCAAATCAATATCTTAACTGATTATAGTCTTTTGCACTCAGCAGAGAGGAAGCTTCTGAAAAAAATAAACGTATTTGGAAGAAGTGGTCAAAGACACAGAGAAGGGCAATGGGGGACATGTTATATATGTGTGTGATAAAGTATGTATATGTGAATGAGTATATTTGAACTTGTATGTATGTGTATGTATGTGTGTATACATGGTTGTGAAGTCATTTTTGGAACTGAAAATCACAAAGAGAAGGAGTTAGAAAGTCTGTGTCAAAAGAAAGATTATAAACATCTGCTGGGAGAATATTCAGAGAAAATTCAGTTACTAGGTGAAAACCCTTTGAAAATACTTTAACTTGAGACAAATAATAAATCAACTAGTATTTCCCCTGAGATTTTGGAGTTTCTCAGTCAGCCTCTGGCTCATTCTTTGGTTTTTCCCACACAGTACACACACACCCACATGCTGGGATATTCCTGTGAAGAAGTGCACTAGATTTTTGTGTGACAATTGCTTGCTGCAAACTACACAAGTTGGAATATTTTTTCAAGACACACTTGTAGTAGATGCCAGGAGAATTTTCCTGAGATCTTTGTGTTGTTAACTATGGAAGTCCCAGTATAATTGCCTGAGCTCCAAAGGGGATATTCACAAGCAACCCTCAAGTTATCTTCAATAACATCATCCCAAGCCCAAAGAACTAAGTAATGGGTTCAATTTAGTTTGATAGATGATTCGTCAAAACTCTCCCTTTATAAAATATGTTGATCTGGTATAGTGGCTCTCTCTTTAATTCTAGCACGTGGGAAGCAGAGGCAGATAGATCTCTGTGAGTTTTAAGCCAGCTTGAACTACATTGCAAGTTCCACACTAGACATGACTGCATAGTATGAAACTGTCTCAAAAATAAACAAACACAATGCATTGCCATTTAGATATTACTTCTCTGATGCAATTCCTTGGTCTGTAACAGTCCAGTATGATTAGTCTAACCCCCATGACTCTCCATGAGAAGATAGTACCATCTTCAATATTTTATTAGGTGATTACCTCATGGTCAACTATTTAATTTCTTCATTGGAATTGGACACAAAGTCTACTCCATTCCCCATTGTAAATACCAAAAAGTAAATAATGAATGAATGAATGAATGAATGAATAGACTCACACCATGTACTAATGGGTGTTTGATTTGTTCAAGATAGAAATGACCTTGAAAGGGGATTTACAAATGAACAATAGTTTTCACTCATAAAGTGTTCAGTAAGGACCATCCCCATCAGACTTCCACCATGACTGAACAAAGCTGTTCCAACTTTGATCTATCTGACTCACTTTTTCTCTCTCACTCAGTCTGCTCACTCTGGTTCACAATAGGCAGGCATATTTGTGTAAGTTTCAGGGCATTCTTGTCTACATAATGAGCTCCAAGACAGACAAGGCTATGTGGAAAGATTCTACCTCAAAAAAGAAGCATGAAAAGAAAAGAAAGAAAAGACAAGTGGATCTCTGTAAGTTTGAAACCAGCCTAGTGAACAAAGCAAGTTCCAAGAGAGCCCGGACTATTATACAGAGAAACCCTGTCTCAAGCAATAAATAAGTAAATAAGTAAATAAATAAATAAAATATTAAACATTTTAATCTTATGTAAAGACATAGAAATTACATAATGAGTAGACAAATTACTTTTTAAATATGATGTGCAATACTGATAGCATTCAGGCTGTGTGGACGCTAACACATAGGAAACAAATATAATATGTAGCTGCAAAGCATTGTGAAACTATGATACTAGAATTAAGAATAATTGATTTTAATTTTTAGTGTTGATTTTAATTTTTAAATTAGAATCTTTTTATGTTACATAGGCTGAGCTCCAATATGGAATGTTCCTGCCCCATTCTCCCATCTAGTAAGATTGCATATGAGACACCACACCCATCTCTAAGAATATTCATTTTCTTTAAGAAATAGAATTTTGCTAATTTAAGGAACTTGAGAAAAGACAAAGATCTAAGAATTAATTGTTCCTTCAATTTTTTGGTGTCATTTCTTGTGCTGCTGTTAATGACCTTCACATAGCAGCTGGAGGTGTATGCTAGGTCAGCATTTCAGGAGATAGATTTTCAGTGTTGTTCAAACCTTCTAATAGGAAACAGGGAAAGGTTATGAGCACCGGATCAGAAAGTTGGGCTGCTTTCTTTTGTTTCCAAAAACTAAAATATATAATCTTTGAGGTTTATGTCTCATGACTTGTACATACAGTTGTTATAGTGTTTGTATTTTATTAATATGAGTTCTATAGCAATAATACTTGGTAACATTAGATAAAAATTAAAAGACTTCATAGTCATCTATGAATGACACATGGACAGGCAGATTCTGATGGACTTGTTCAGTGTCGTATTTCTATTATAAGGCTTCTAAACTTTAATCATTTCCAGGAGCATTGGCTTGAAAATTGAGCCTTTACTTCAAGCTCCTGACTTCATTTGTTCTTTGAGGTAAAACTAAAAAATCTGAAGTGACTGGGATCAGACACACAAGAAATAACGGTCCCATTCCAGTTTAATAGCCTTGCTTAGCAGAATCTTTTCACCAAGCACTTGAATACTTGAAGCTTAACATTGAGAAATTCGAAATCAGAAAAGAAAATTGAACAAAATTGGCTTTATGTCACTGTTAAATAAGAGTATGTGGGGCCAAGGAGGTGGTTCAACAAGTAAAGGCATTTGCTGCTAAGCCTGAGTTTGATCGTGAGGACTAGCATGGTAGGAGAGAAATGACTTCTGCACTCTGTCCTTTGACCCCCACATGCATGCATGCAAGCATGCTCACACACAAACTATATAAATAAATGTTTATTTATTAAAATAAGATTGTTATTTCAGCACTTTCTTCTGAGCTTCCTTTACTGTTATATTATATAGATTTATACACATAAATTTCATGTATTATTCCCTGAACCATTTGTTGTTGTGATTAGCTAGCTCCAGTAGCACGAGGTAGCACATTCTAAAATTCCTATGAAGATTTCATAAAGTCAATGATTTGTTTAATTTTTTAATGTGTTTATAAAGATTTCATCTATTAGGTTTCTGAGAAATTTGGCACACATATATTTAAAAAAAAAACTCATCAAATTTCTTTATCTAAGAGACAAGAAACCTTTTCAAATGTTTTAAATTTTTCTTGTACTTCATAGGATGGAAGAGTAGCAGAAATTAGTAAAAACAATCTCATTTCTTCCATTTTTGTTATCATGGACTTGCTCAAAAACATTATCTTTAGACAATATCAAATATTTGACAAAAATTGCATAAATAATCTAAAACAATCAAGTTGCATGAAATTCATAAATGATTTGTTTTTACTCTTATAATAAAAATTGATATTGTATAAAGTATCTTTCACATATAATTCTCTATAGTATGGTGTGTTAGTACATTCTACATTCTTAATAGAAAAACCTGTCAATGTCTATATTGGTATAAACAGAATTTACTCTATTTGTGTAAGGAAGCAAAAAATAACTAACTAGTCAAATACATAAATCCTACCAAGCAGTGGTAATTACTATGGAAAAATATCATTTCAAAAGTAAACATATACAAGGAATGGCAGGAGTCAATATTTTATGTGAGGTGGTCAGAAAATGTTCTTGTCACTGATCAGAAACTTTTTTGTCATTTGTAGATTTTCTGCCTCTCTTCTAGTTATACAAAGTTGTAAAATAATCTTTCTAAAATTTGGTATCTTAGAAAATAACCCTATGGTCTCCTGATTCTACAGTTGTGTTAGGGTCCTATGAATATGACTCCTTCCTGTGCCAAAGCTCTGTCACTTAAACATCACTTGCCCCAGTCTGGAAAATGCTAGCATCTAGGAACTATAATGACTTGGTCTTGTAAATCAATATTCTCTTCTCTCCACAAAATTGCTCCAGTAGATCACTTCAAGGTTACCAGTATCCTGCATGTTGGCCTGAACAAATCTGTGAGCTAGTCTGAGAAGTCACACATGTTTGAGCCAGTCTATACACAGCTGCAATTATCTGCACACTCAGATTTAGGTAGAGGAAGTAAACCAACACAAAAGTCCTAGAATAGAAAAGAGATAAAGAATAAAAAGATTATTGTGGCCATTGTTTAACCACACCGCAGGATTTACCATTTTATTTAACATGAGCAGTAGGGAATATGCCTCTATTTCAGCACCAACTCCTAAAGCATTCATCAAAGGGGAGAGGGGAGACAGTCATGAATGCACGTGCAGCCTCACTACCAAATGTTTCCTAAAATAGTAACTGTTGTTCTGACTCTGAATACAGTTATAGTGCTGCCATTTAAAATTATTTTATAATATCCTTCTTTTAATATATTTTTCAAGAATGATGCATAGACATGTAGAATCTTCCTCAAAACTATATGTGACAGAGCACATTTTCAGAAACTCACATAATCTAAATAAAATTGAAAAACATTGTATAACCCTGACACACTACTGTTTCAGATTGTGAGTCCCTTTAACAAAAGGCATAAGAAGAATATAAGAAATGGTAGCTTAATAAATGATACCCATTTATTACTTAAGAAAAATGGTGTCTGCCAAGCATCTAGCCTTTAAAGTCTTGCATTGTACAGCAAAGATGTTTGTAGCACAGCTTGTCCAAATTTTTTAGGGGCTCAAGTCTTTGTGTTCCAACCTATGTTCCTTGTTTTTTACTCATTAAGATTGCTTTAGTGGGAAGCATCTTGTGTGAAGTTCATCGGTTCATGTTCTTATCTCTCCTTTTCAGCAATCCTTATCAATTTTTTAACAGTCCCGAAAGATAGTACTTGCAAAAAACTCATTGGTGAGAAATATTTTATTAAAGGTCCATTAGGTAAGAAAAGGATCAGTATTCTAAAATATACAGCATAAACTGAATGTAACCCCTTCTTTCCCAAAGAAAACCATTTTATCCTTCCTTCTCAACAACCACACCAAATCATAAGGTTCCATTTAGCCTAGAACATCTCAGATTCCCCTTTATATACTAACTCACTCATGCCTTCTCCCAAAAGTATTTGAAGTTTCACAATACAAAGGCATAACTTGCATCCCTTGGGCATACCTTAGAGAGTTCCATCTCTTTTGTCTATCAAGCTTTAGCCCTTCAGTTGTCTGGTACAAGAGCTCTCGTTCCTTACACAATAGCATTATATGAGGTTTCTCAGATGTCATCCCTTTGATGGGCAAGGTTAATTATCTAAAATCTCTTTGGGAGTTGGTCTCTGGGGATATCTGTGGGAGATCAACTTGATTACTTTAAGTGAGATGCAAAAACCCATGAAATGTGAGGTGGTACCATTCCCACGATGCAGAACCATATAAACTGAGACCACAGTGCATTTATCACTTTCTTCTTTCTGACGAAGAATAGGATGTGTTTATCTACTCCAACTCCCACTACTCTGACTTCCCTGCCTCAAATGACTCTTTAACTTTGAGCCACAACAAATACTTTCTCCCGTGAATTGCTTTGTCACAGTACTTTATCACAGCAACAGAAGAGAAACTCGAACAGAAAAATGGTACCTGAAGTTGGGCAGTTTCTGTGGTAAAACCAATCATTGGTTCTTAGGCTTTTGGAGCTATTTGTGACTGGAATGGGGAAGAGTTTTTTGTTTCCAGAAGGAAAGCCATAGCATTCTGGAAAGCATGCCCATTGACCTGTCTCCCTGATAATGCTAGATTATTTCAAGTTGGCATTTAATACTGCCCATCATAAACCTCCTTACTGAAACTTGTCAGAACTTGTAGATGTCAGGTTCTGATGCAAGTGCTAAGAAACCAATAGCATCTGCCTTACTATATGGTCATCTGTTACTTCCAAGCACTTCTAAATCTTTTATCTTGTTCCTTAATAACAATTCAACCATGACTCCACATCTTTTGTATCTTCTGTAGGAAATCAGTTCTTCACTATATGTCCCTAGTCTAATAATTTTCATAGCTATGGACTCACTTATGTCTCTTCCCATCATCTTGTTTTCACATGTGGATGACCTCATTTGCTCTTGGAAAATATCCAAACATTTCCTCTTACTTTCTAGAAAACTTCATCTGCTTCTTTTTTCATCAAAATTTTCATCAAAGTAAATGTTGAGAGAATATCATTTTGTTTAGTTGCTATCATTTGTGCATTATCTCTGGGATGGTGCATTTATAAAGAGCTTTATATACAGTATATGCAAGCATAATACAAGGAGAATACTGATCTTAGTGACAAAAGCATTAAGTTGAAATCATGGATTTTTACTCATTGCAAGTTACTTGAACCCTTCACATATTCTCTTTGAAATCTATTTTGTAAAGTATAATACATTTATATCTTTTAATATCTTTATCAATAATAATATGAGAAGTTTAATAAGAATTTATGATTAGTTTTATAATTGAAACAATAATTCAATCAATTCAACATAAAATGTACCTCAAGTCACATAAAAGTAAGTAATAAATTTTGGAAAATATTTACAATGTAAAGATTTTGTTATGCATGTTATGTAAAGCAAATATAAATAAGATAACACACTGCAGGATTATAATTTATATGGTATTATGTAATCTTTTTTTCTAAAAGTTTAGTGTTCTATCTTTCAAATCCAGTGTTTTTCGGACAGAGCTTATACCATATTACTATATAGTCAGTTTGTGTGTCAAACAATCAAATTCATGGGAGCAGAAAATGGAGTGGCTGTTATCAGATGACATAGATGAGAGATTTGCTAGATATCATCGAGAGGTGCAGAGTTCAATGAGGAAAAATAAAATTCATGGTGCAGGGTGTACTAGCTCAGTTTGATCATACGTATCTATAGCTTCACTTCTCCTTCCTTAAATGCACAAAGTATTTTAATTTGTAGACAGTTAACAAATGATGATGATGATACCAGTTCAGTGATTCTTCTTGGCAATCTATTGCTCCAGTTTGATATCTACTAGGTTTTTATTCATCTTCTGGGAAGAACTGTGACTCTTTAGTACAAGGAGATTGCAGGAGACAAAGGGAAATAAAAGATCAACATGGTTTAATTTTTTAGTATAGCCACCTGCAAATATCAGTGACTCCTACATCAGCATATGTGTTCCTTCATTTGTATATTAATCCATGTCTGTGTATGGTTAACATACATGTTAGTGTGTATGAGTGTCGGGGTCATTGCTAATTGCTCTCCATCTTATTTTGAGACAGTGTCTCTCACTAATTCTAGGCCTCAGCAATTGTCTAGACTGTGCTGAACAATAAATGCCAGGGATTGGCCTCACCCTGCCCAGTCCCCTCACCACCACCACTAGAGTGACAGATTTGCATGTTTATGCCTAGCCTTGATGCTAAGGTCAAACTCAGGTCCTCATGCTTCCTCACCACACAATTCTCTTATTAACTCATCTCCCTAGCACTAAACCCTGAGCTGGCAATCAGATTTTAATCAGCTTTCAACTAGTATAAATAATCTCCCCATATACTGTGGGAAAAACTGGCGCAGCGACGCCTGGCCAGGCGGCGAGCCCCTGGGCCCTGCAAGGTGGAAACAGGGTCGCAGCGGTGGAGTCCCGGGCCCACGAGGCAGCGCAGGGCAGGCCCCGGGACCTGGCGGCATCAGCCCGGGACCTGTGTGGTGGAGGCTGCTGGAGCTCCAGGCAGCCTGTGTCACATACCAGAGGAAGGTCCCGGGTTCCAGTGGCTGGAGGCTTCTGCGGCGGCGGCCCAGCAGGCCCCAATGATACGAGGAAGTCCTTGGTTCCAAAAGGGTTTATTGTCATGGCGGATGGTAGATGGGTCTGGATGTACCCCCCAAACTCAGGCAGACCTGAGTTAAGTAGGGAGGGAGAAGTAGGAAGGGTCTGGGGAGGGGAGGAATGCTTAATTGGCTCCGCCCTCTGACCTTCATTAGTATGTAAATCCCTAGGGCCTGAGGCCTGTAGTTACACCCACCTGTGCACTTTGGGAGGGGTTGTAATGGCCTTCGTGACTGAACAATGTAGGTCTATGGAGATTAGACTGCTCTTCAGGACCCCTGAGTTCTGGGGCGTGGCCAAACTCCTGCCGTTTCTCCCTTGGAGTCTTGGGGTTCTAGGCCCATGCCCAGCCAAGAACCAGAATACCCTTATGCAGTCCCACAATATACATTTTTAGAAATCACAAGACACAACTGAATGAGTACTTTTTTTTTCCTTCTGTTGCAGATTCAAGGCTTTGATTCTGATTTCCAGTCCCAGAAATATTCTTGACTTTGACATGGGCCATTATCTCCTCATCTCCTCACTCTGCCAGCTTGCTCTTAAGCTGGCCCAGGTTCACTCTGGGCAAAGTGCCCTGATGAAGCAGGAAACAGAGTTGATTGCTATCAAGGAAACCTTGCCCTCTTTGTTCCTGTAATCAGGCTGGAGGCAGTGACTAGAAACTCATTCCTACTCACAGCCAGAATATTCAAAGTTGCATCTGGAGTTTTATTTATTCAAAACTAATGAGCATCTAGCCATACTCAGTGGAGTTTCCTTGAATCTCAGATATATTTGTCCAGCATTGCCCTCTAGTGCTTGTAGGTATATTCCTAATGATGCTTCAGGTTTCCTAATTAGTGTCTTTGGAATTAAATTAACATACTGAGACCATGATATCTTACTGAAATCCACAGCAAGAAGAGAAAAAAGCAAGACCCAGACAGCAAGAGAAAATTACAGAGTTCAGAGCAATCCTTACTTGGTTAGCAAAAAGTTAAAAAAAGAAAAAGGGGGGGCACATTTCTTTTCTTGTCTTTCATTCATATTACCTATGATGATGGATGAGATTTATCTACTGTTTGAATCTCCATGATCTCAGGTTTGTTGACTCTGTAGGTCTTCTTGTGGTGTCCTTGATCCTTCCGTTTGCTTACTTCTGTCTCCTACTCTTCCACAAGAGTCTCCGAGCTCCACCTGATGTTTAGCTTTGGGTCTTTGCATCTGTCTCCATCCACTGCTGGTGAAGCCTCTGAGGAGACAGTTATACTATGTTTCTGTCTGCAAGCATAGCACAATATCATTAATAGTGTCAAGGGTTGGCTCTCTCACATGGGATGGGTTTCAAGTTGGGACAGTCATTGGTTGGCTCTTCCCTTGTTCTCTGCTCAATCTTTATCTCTGTACATTGTGCAAGCCATCAAACATGGAGCCTGCAACAGCTGGACCAAGACCCTACAAATTTATAGCAAATGTGCAGCTTGGTCTTCATATCAGTTCCCTACCAAGTAGAGAAGGAGATGTCTGGGTCTCTGTTCCATGCATTGGATTCCCTTTCCCCTATCTGGACTCCCTGGTTAGGCCTCAGTAGGAGAGAATGTGCCAAACCTGCTGAGACTAGATGTCCCACAGTGGGGTGGTACCACAGTGGGGGGAGAGATTTGTAAGTAGGGTACTGGGAAGAGAGGAGAGAGTGAGGGCTGTGATTAGAATGTAAAGTGAAAAAAATGGAAAATAAAAAGAGATTTATCTACTCTTGTCACCTGCTGATAAAACAGCACATGCCAACATGGTGATATGAATGACACTGAACTACATTCTCTGCTCCAGGAGTTGTAAGATTGTTTGTTTTGTTTGTTTGTTGTTGTTGATGGTGGTGGTGGTGGTGGTTGGTTGGTTGGTTGGTTGGTTGGTTTGTTGGTTGAGGGGAGTTGTTATGTTTCTGTTGTTGTTGTTGACTTATCTGTTTGTTTCTTTTGTGGGATTTTTTTTTGGGGGATGGGTATTTTTGGTTTTTTTTTTTTGTTTTGTTTTGGTTTGGTTTTTTGGTTTTTTTGCCTTTACATGTATTTTTTTTCCTAGATATAAAATAAATCAAGTTCCATCTTAGGATATGCTGAAGAACTCTTATAGGATTCACTAAGAGAGAAGTTTAGCTAAAAAGTTTCTAGGTTAATACTCATCCTAATGGCAGGAATGCCTGACCTACATGAAGAACATTTCCTTTTCTGCCTTGAAAAAGATAATGAAAGGAAACTTTAAAAAAAAAAAAAAGATAATAACCTTTGTGGCAACTTTTGAGCCTTTTGCTTCTTGGACTGTACAGGTAGTTCCATGCACAGTATGGCTACCAATGGTCTCAGTAAAGGCTGGGCATTCTTCTCTGTTCACACCACAAGATATTTGCCCATATTCTGTCCTGAAAAGATAAAATGGAAGTGGATGACCCTGAATGTCTCCTGAGTGGCCAAATTCCCAAGTTGTGAAAAGTAAGTAGTCTCTTAGGGGATAATAGATGCCTCTTATTGAATTGACAAGAAATACAAACTCTTTATCACTAACATTCTCAAGGACCCAGGAACTACCACAAAATGCTACAGAGGGAAAAATCCAATCCAGTCAGCTCTCTGCATTGTCATATATAGCAACAGACAAAAGTAAATTTCTTCATGTTCTACTCTTTTTAATAATTAAAATCAACAGGGAATGATAACATTGAAAAGGAACCAATCAAAATGTATTTTTAAGTGATAGAATTACCTGTAACAAGTAGATTTACTTTATGCTTTTCTTCATCATCTGCATTTTCTACTAAAGCATATCTAATAGCTTTATTAAAATATCAATCATGCACCATCAGATTCATCTATCTAAAGAAGAGAAATGGAGAATTTTAGTAAATTGCAGATGTTCTGTGGACATCTAACAGTTCAATTGGAGCATTTACCTCCTCACAGAAAGAAACCTGGCATGGATTTGTAGTCAGTCTAAATTCACCCTCCCAAACTGTAAGAACCAATGATTTATTTTCAGACTCTCATTTTCTTGGCATTTCATATAAATAGAATCACAAATTTGCATCTTTTGTGCCTGGCTTCTTTCAGTGAGCACTAAGTTTTCAAGGTTTACCCACATTGAGGCATGTAATAACTTTTTGTGGTTAGATAATGTTTTATCATTTGAATATGCCATATTTAGATGGTGCTGCTTTGAGAAGGCATTGTAATTTTTCTTGAATAGATAACTAGAGTGGATTTGCTAAGTCATCAATTCAAGTTTAAGATTTAAAGGCATGCTGAAATTGACTCCTGGATCAGCTTCTACCTTTTGTCTTCTCACTAGAAGATCCTGAATGATACCCTTTCTTCACATCCTAAGCAACACTTGCTATCATCACAGTTTGGGTTTGTTTATACTCTTCCAGTATTTGTATCATGACATTAAATTGCATTGTCAATATGCATGCCCTTAATGACTACTAGTGTTGAGCAATCTTTTTTATTTGTTTTTGTTTCAGGTCATAAATATATTGTTTTAGTGAAATGATTGCCTGTGTTTTTGTTAAATGAGCTTTTGATTTTGAAATGGTTTAAAAATTAGCAAAGTTTATAAAGAGTTCTTGTATACCTCTTCACCATCTTATCCTGCTATTGACAGATCCCATATTCATAGGATACTTGTCATAGAAAAAAAGATTCTGATGCACTATCATGGACCAAACTAAGTGGTTTTTGGCATCCCACTGCTTTTCTCATGTGTGTGTGTGAGTGTGTGTGTGTGTATATATCTATATCTGTGTCTGTGCATGTGTATGCACATACGTAAGCGTGTGAACACCAGAAGACCATCTGTACTTCTTCAGGAGTTCTTCACCCTGTTTTGGAGACTAAGCCTTTCAATAATCTGGAAAATTACCAAGTACACTAGATGATCTTGACAGCAAGTTTAAGGGAGTTTCCTGCCTAAGCCTCTTACAATTGGTGTGACAACTATACACCATGATAACAGCTTTTAAAAAATAAGTTCTGGGGCCAAAATTCAGGGCCTCATGCCTACAAGGCCAGCATTTTATCAAGAGAGCCATCCATTTTGCTCTTTCTCTTTTCAGGGCATCATATTACATGAAGTCTCTATGCCTTCTAAGTATACTTTTTATCTTTGGTAGATTATTCATCCTTTATCATTTTTCATATGTTGGTTCACAAACGGGATCTGGTCACCTGATCAGGATGATTCCTCTGATCATGTATGATGATTCTTAGAATGAGTACAAATGATGCCATTCATTGTGGTTAGATTGAGATTGTGACTCTGTAGGAAGTTTTAACAGAAGGAAAATGTTACCCTTAGAAAACTAGTAAAACCCTAATAAATGGGTTTTATCATCACTGAACTGTGTGCTTTTTACCATTAGAATTCCTTTTCAAATAAATGCAAATGCTTTAAAATGATTTAGATAGATAAGTACTTTGTATGACATAAGATCAAAAAGTATTATTATTATTCAAAGCTAATATACTTGTTTACTCTTTACTAATTTTGGAATGTAACTATCACATTAGAAGCAGTGTTGAATATGCCTTAAGGAGTCATCTTCATAATATTCTGTTACATTTAATCCACAGTTAATTTTTTTACTAGCACTGGAATTGTTTTTTGTGACCTTAGTTGAGTACCAGACAAGTTTGAATTACCTTTTGTGATAATTCTATCTATCTATCTATCTATCTATCTATCTATCTATCTATCTATCTTGTATTAGGAGTTTTAGAAAGACAGGAGCCTCACAGATTCCATCCCCAAAGTGATACAAACATTGACTCTTTTTGATTCATTACAGCTGAGTTTAGTGAATGTACTTATAGTTCTCAGAGTTCTACTCTTCTTGTGAGGTGAGGCTTTGTGAGATATTGCCATGCCCATAGGCACACAAACCAACAAATGGTTTTGATGTGTGTTAACGTTTTCTCCTCTAATTCAAGTGTATTGACCCTGAACAGGTAAGAATGTGATTACATTTGGACCTGGGTTTTTCTTTATCTCCTTGGTAGAGGTGGGCATGCTAAAGCCACTGCATGACTGGTAACCTTCTATGAAGAAGACATTTAGACACAGCAATGCACGCAAGAAAGATGGCAGGATCATACAGGAAGAAAGTGATAGAGGCTTAGATAGACCCTTCCTTGGTCTATCTGTTGATCTATTTATCTATTGATAGCTCCAATTCTGGTTACATCCTGATCTTTGATCATTATCTTCTAGACACAGCAGGCATAGATCTCTGTGGTTGAAGCTGACCAGTATCACTTTGATTCAATAATGCTAGCATATTAGTTAATTCACTAAACAGTTACTTCTTATCAAAGCTCTTGATCTCCTCATATACTTGAATGAAGCAGAGACATAAAGTGAGACTAAGAAGAGAATTGAATCTCCAGAGTTACCAACTTGCCTAGTGTTCAGTCATATTCAATATCCAGTGGTGTAAGGAATGGTCCTTTATTGGTATCCATGGCTCAAAAAAAACAAACAAAAAGAAAACCATTCTGTTCTCTATGAAAACTGCCTTTCATTTCTCTCTAGTTGAACTAGTCTCTTTCTGTCTTTTGACCCTTCTGTGCTCTCTCCATGCTGTCTTTCATATCTAAGTAGTTAATTCTTCTGTATCAGCATAAGTGATTCTAATCTATCCTTTGGGAAAGTTCATGGAGAACTGAAAGTGGTGAGGAGCAAAGAAAAGTAGAAAATGAAGAAGGTTCTTAGTAAAATTAATAGGCTCATATACTGGGAGAATTTCATTTCAATACAAGTACTATTTTATAACACATACAGAGAGGGTTGTAGAGGAGGAAGGAAATCTGTACATAGTTATTTATTTCCTTTTTGATATTTGAGTCATGTTATTACCACAAGCTAATAGGAATGTAGAAAAGAAGCGACTTAGTGTGTTGTGACATTTAATGTCACAAATACTTTCAGCAATTCCCTACACAGAGTTTCTAAGACTACACTGATGCATAGAACCAACTTGTAGTAGAAAATGTCACATAAAAAAAAAAAAAAAAAAAACCTTTGTAGGGTAGGGATATAGTTCAGTTTATATAGTGAATCTCCATACAAACCGAGGCTTGGTGAGACAACCACACTTATAATCTCAGTCCAGAGAAGATAAAGACAGATAAATCCCTGTGACTCTCTGGGCATTCAGCCTATATAAATTATTGACTACTGAGTAAAACTGAGAGACTATGTTTTAAAAAACAAGGTAATTTCCACAGAGGAAGACAAATGTTGGCTTCTATATTTCCTACTCAATTTCATGCATGTGTTCACATATCTGCCTCCCACAGACATGTACATGTGTACATAAACACAATATATGTTCATGTAAGGAGATATTGATG
Organism: Mastomys natalensis; assembly: GCA_021653895.1. Classification (NCBI taxonomy): domain Eukaryota; kingdom Metazoa; phylum Chordata; class Mammalia; order Rodentia; family Muridae; genus Mastomys; species Mastomys natalensis. The sequence goes on from JAJTUV010002538.1 coordinate 120,484, forward strand.
GGTATATGCAAAAATCTAAGAAGAGAAGGAGAAAAATTTTCCAAAATAAGAATGAGTGGTCTGCAACAGACCATTCCACCTGGATATCCATTCATGTGCAGTCACCAAAGGTAGATGCTGATGTGGATGTCAGGAAGTGATGCTGACAGGAGCCTGACATAGCTATCTCCTTAGAGTCTGCAAGAGTCTGACATATTCAGAGGCAGATGCTCACAACTAACCATTAAACTGATCATGGGGTTCCCAATAGAGGAGTTAGAGTGAAGACTGAAGGAGTTGAAAGGGTTCGCAACCCCATGAGAAGAACAACAGTACCAACCAACCAGAGCCCCCAGTGTCTAAACCACCAGCCTGGGAGCCCTTAGGGAGGGACCCATGGCTCCAGCTATATATGCAAGGGAGGTATAGGTGGGAGAAGAGATCCTTGGTCCCATGAAGGCTGGACGTTGTGTTGGGGGGGGAATTTGAGGGTGGGGAGGTGAGGTCGGTAGGTGGGGGCACACCCTCATAGAAGCAGGAGGAGGGGGGATGAGGATAGGGGGTTCATGGGAAGGAGGGGGAAATAGGGTAAGGGGAGAACATCTGAAATGTAAATAAAATATTCAATAAAAAAATGAGGCATATGGCCATACACTCAAGTAGAGTCAGCTAAGACAGATTTCTAAATATTAAGTTCAATAGAATATTAAAATATTTGGTTTAAACTGAAAGCCTTGATGTTTAAGGAAGCTGTCTATTCTGTGTGACCAAATCCTCCAATTAGAATACTTTATTGTAAATATCCAGTAGGTTACAAACTGAGCTAGCATTGATAAATACCAAGAGACTGAGCCTTTATAATGAGATGGAAAAAACTTTATTTTTCAGAGTTCTCATCCCGTGGCAGTCTGCAGATGAATATGAAAAGATGAACCAATTTGAGAAGCTTGCCAAAAAGGGAGAGAGGAGTATGTTAACAAGTTGGTGGTTGGCAAATGTCATGGTAAAAGCATAGAGCTGAAACCTGAAACTTCAAGGTTAATAATCTAGGCCAAATTAAAAGAAATAAATCTATTGACATGTATTTCATAGCTGTACATTTTCCCATTGAAAGCACACACTTCAGTGATAATCTGTATGTGCCAGCGTGTAACTATAACTGAAGTAAGTTTGAGAATATTTTCTTCATCCTTTTCTAAAGAAATTTCATGATCCTTAGCATCTATTCCATTTTTTCTCAAGCTCATTCTCCTCATCAATCCTACTAACTAATAATACTACTAACTTCATAGTTATCTACTAAGATGTAATCTCTTGAAACTGGTTTCTACATCTGAAATGTACTATGTATCAGCATTTCACTTTTTATTGTTCCGTGAATATTTTGTTGTGATACACATCTTGTTTACCCATTCATAAGTAAGGGATAGTTAACTATTTCTCTGTGATTTGGTATGTGAGTCTGGAGATTTAATTATAGCAATGAAGAATCATGTGTTGAAACTCAATGCTTCTGACTCTCAAGGAGTATTCTTGGGAGTGTATCTTGAGGTCTCTACCTGAGTTTTCTTCTTTATAAAACAAAAGCAATAGTAGTATTACCTCATGAAGTTACCTTAGAATTTCAGCTGTCATATATGTCAAGGTGGTCTCTGGGACTTTGGTCCTGTGCAGCTTTACGAAGCAGTAGTGACATTGTGCTTCTCTTAGCATTGTGATCACTTCTTATTTTCTTGGCTTTTCTTGCTAAATTGACCATCATTGTGTGAGCATGTCCAAGATCCAGTGAACTAGAATGTGCAGAGCATTTGACTGAATATCTGACACTGAGTTGGGGTTGGAAAAGTAGAATTTTGGAAAGGAATAACTCATTGTAAGCTTAAAACCAAGACACAAACCCACACTGGAGGAATGATGTTGTTTCAGACAACAAAGGACAATTAGGAGACAATTAGGAAAAAGATATTTCTTCTATTGAAGTTGAGAGATTAAAACACTGACCATAATGATAAATTTATTTCAATTTCTTCCCCAAACTCCAGTGATGAGTTCATAGAGAGCACAGGGACCAATGTCAAGGAGCAGAGTAAGTCACAGCAGTGAATGAATGAGACTGGGGTGGACAGTCACTAGTAGAAAGAAAAAAATCATTTTAAGATGCAAAGCTCCAGGCACTAAAACAGCCAAAATCAGTGGCATGGTCTTATTTTACTTGAAATAACAGACTAAATAACATATTTAATCTTAAGGCAAACAAGTTTTCTGGACTAATTCCCTTCTTTCCCAGAACAACAAACAACGAAAAGAATAAGAAGAAAATAGAACCATGGAAAGAATTTGATTTACCGGGGTCTAGCTTAGATGCTATTTTGAATTAAATAATGCTGTATCCTTTCTGAATTTTAAGCATTTCTCTCATTTGAAATAGATAAATGATAGATAGATAGATAGATAGATAGATAGATAGATAGATATAGATAGATAGATAGAGATAATAGACAAAAAGGTATAATAGAATATATATCAGTTTCTCATTGCTGTGACAAAATACACAGTGTAAAAATCCTTAGGAAGTAAAGGTTCATTTTGGCTCATAGCTTGAAGGTACAAGACAACATGGTGGAGAAAGCACTGTGGAAAGAGTATGAGACAGCTCAAAATGTTGAATCTGCAGTCAGGAAGCACAGAACAATAAATGCAGGTAAATCAGACTCTCTCTCTTTCTCTCTCTCTCTCTCTCTGTCTCTCTGTCTCTCTCTTTCTCTCTCTCTTCTTTCTCTCTCTCTAACTCTAACACAGTCTGGGTCTCTAGCCCAGAGTGGGGACACCTATTTGGGGATTGATCTTCATACCTCAATGAACTCAGTCAAGAAACTCTCCAACTGATATGTCCAAAGGTTTGTGTCTTGTGTTAGACCCTGTTTCAAGTTGATCTCACTACTAATCACCATAATCCTTTTAATTCAAAAAAGAAGATATTTATCTAGTCTTCCATCTTTATTGAGTATTCAAATGACTCTTAGAAGTGTGGGAACAGCCTGAAATCCCACTTGTGATTGGTGATGTGGCTGCTCTGACTATGGCGAGGCTGTGAGGAAGTAAAGATGTCATCTGGAAGTTTATAGGCAGTTCAAGCAAACCACTTGATTGTTGAGTGCCAGTCAATCAACCTTGAATTATACCTAGACGTAACATTACATGAACTCAGCAGGTTATATTTAAGAATATGCATATATATACAAATATATGTATGCAATAATCTTTATGTAAAAAGAGGTGATGAATTTGAAAGAGTGGTTAGGAGTACTTGGGATGGTTTGAAGGAAGGAAAAGGGAAAGACAAAGGTAATTAAAATATGTCTTAAAAAGTAAACAAAAATTGTTAGTCTTGTAATTCCTTTAATCTTTATCTGTGATTATATCCATCTTTTTATTCTTAATTAGTATAATTTGACATTATTTTGACTATCTTCTTAGTGTATGAAAAGAACAACCCTAGGCATGTTTGTAATTGTATGTATTTATAGGATAGCCTGTCATATCCTGGTAAATGTATGCATACATAGTTAATGGTGAAACTGGGTAAGCATATGTCTGTTCTCAAATGTTTATCATTTAGTTGTGGTATAGATCCCTTTTATAGCTGTAATATATGGTAAACTACCTGCAGTCAAATTTCAAAGTGGTTTATTTTTACATAGTCCCTTTCCATACTTTCCTCTTATATATTACATACATTCTGACCACGTTTCCCCTCCCTCCAGTCCTCTTTCCCAGATACACTCCTTTTCTATTTCCCTTCAAACAAACAAAATAAAACAAAACAACAACAAATACCAGGAAACAAAAAGCAAGCCTCACAAGGATATCCACTAACAAGTTACAATAAGACTAGGCTCATATCAAGGCTGGACAAAGCAACCCAGTAGGAAGAAAAGGGTCCAAAGTGTAGGCAAAAGAGTCTGAGACACCCTGATGCCCATGTTGGGAGTCCTACAAGAACACCAAGGTACACAACCAAAAGGTATATTCAGAGGAACTAGCTCAGACCCACAGAGGGTCCGTGTTTGTAGCTTCCATCTTTGTGAGCCCCTATGGGCCATGCTTAGTTGATTATGTGGGCCATGTTATGGTCTCTTGGTGTCTTCTATCTCTCTGACTCAAACAACTCTTCATCTCTCCTGCAGGGTTCCTCTGTGTTTGGCTATGGGTCTCTGCATCTGCTCCCATCAGTTGTTGGACGAAACCTCTCTGATGATACTAGGCCTAAGCACTGATCTATGAGTATAGCAGAATATCATTAAGAATCATTTTTATTTATTTATTTATTTGCCAATTATGTTTGGTTGCATCCTGAGTCTCTAAGCTGTAAACTTCCTAGAATCTATAAGAGTGACACTAGGAAATTCTCTTAGTAATTGGGCAATACAAAATCTGATCTGACCATCTTCTATATCCAGGCAATGCTCCTCGCAGTGGGACTGGGACATCAACCCAGCCACAAAACCTTCCACCTACAAATTGTCCTGCCTGCAAGATGTGCCCAGGCAATGGTAGTGCAAGACTTGTGAGAGTGACTAATAACTGATCCAACTGGAGGTCTATGCCATCAGAGGGAGCCCATGCCTGACATTGCCTGGATGGCCAGGAACTACAAGCAGGATAGCTCAAAGACCCAAAACATAGTGTCTATCAATGAATCTTTCTTAACATATTCTCTACTTAATCTCCCCAACCTTAAAACCACTCTTGTACTCTTAGCTTCTGTGTAATCAGTTCTTTTGGATTTTGAATGTTAGTAAGATTGTGTGGTACATTTGTTTGAAGACCTGGCTTGTTTTGCCTAATGAAATGATCTCCAGTTTTATCCATGAGAGATTTTGCAATGAGAGGGTTTTACATTTTTATTGTTGAGTAGTATTCCATTTCTTTTATCACCCAGCAATTGATGTAGGTTACATTGTCTACATTTCTTGATTATTGTGAACAGTCCTGCAATGTATGACGGAGCACATGTGCCTCTGTACCGATCTCACTATTTGCAATGGAATTTCTTCATCCAGTGGTATTTCTTCTGATACGTCATCAAATTTTAAAACCTATTTTATATTTTCATATCTATCTCCATCTTTTAAATAAAGGATTATTTTCATTCATCCCTCGTGAATTAAAGTCTAGTGGCATTCAATTATATAGATGTTTATGTTCTGACACGTTTATTTAACTGTGATGCTATGTATTTTCTCCAGTTATGACTTAATTATCATATTAAATTGATAGGCAACATTTTTACTATAATTTCCCCCTAAAGACTTCAAATTTCTTTTGAAATTTAATATTTGGATTTCTTGTTTTCTTTTCATCTAAAACAATTGTATTTTTCCTAATGTTGTTATATTTCTAATCATTGATTTTATGCATTAAATAAAGATATATGTTCTTTTAGAACAATTTAACTTATATTTCTAAGATTCTCTGAAAATTTTCTTAAATCTTGTATGTTTTATCTGCCATGGGCTCTCAGGGTTAAACAAACGTTTTCTATTATTATATATTTCTGTTTTCCATTCAATTTTCTTTAGTCAATTTTCTCTAGCACCTCCATTTCTCTCACTAATCTTTTGCTTAGAGAAGAAGTGGAAGAACCATATGGAATAATAGCATGCAGAACTAACTAGAGGCATTCTTTCCCCAGAGAAATAGTGATAGTCACTGAAAAAGCAGGAAAAAATATTTTTGGGATATCATTTAAAATTTAAGGAAATTATTCTAAAGCAATAAAGCAAATACAAATAATTTGGAGAATTATTTTAAAAATTAAAATCTAAATGAGTAAGATGAAAAGCTAATGGGTCCAAATAGTATAGAAGAGATCAGGACAGAATTGATGGTTCAGAAATAAGACTATATTCACTCATTTCTGCATGATTTCAAGGTATAAATGCAGCTCAATGAGGCAAGAGAGGGGAAGAAATGGGAACAATAGTCTTGGGATGTTGTGATATCTAAATATCTATTACAAAGAGAACACATCAAACCCATCCTCAAACCACACAAATTAACTGAAAGTGAATATAGATCTCAAATTAAAAGACTAAATCATAAAGTTCTTAGAGCAAAATCTAGGAACAAATCCTAGTCATGGGTTAAATAGAAACTCAGAAATGCTACCAAACTATGATTAACCAATAAAATAGCAAATTATCAGACTTTATCAAATTAACACTTTTTCTGGTTCACAGTATACCTTAAGAAAATAAAGTTTAAAAAAATCACAGAACTGAAGAAAATTGCTCCATTGTTCTTATCTTCTTCAAAGTAAAATACCAAAGTATATGAAGTTTCTGTTGTTAGTTTTTAAGAACATCCAGAAGGATACCTCAGTTTCTCTTGTCTCCATTCCTTGTTCTGTGCTGAAATTACCAGAAGAATGAAGCCTGTCTGGCGACTAAGTTGGACCTCTCTGGTACCTTACTATCTGGCTTCATTGTCCTGTGAGCAATACCTGTATGGTTTCACTGTGGGTCCCCTGGGTTTGACATTTTCTCTTCTTCACTGAGAAATCAAGGAAACCTCGTAGGAGGAAAAGAAGGTCTTCAATATCTAGAGATGCTTGAGACTTAGGGAAGAGAGAGAGAGAGGAAGCCCACTGAGAAAAGACAGTAAAGGATAAATAAAGTCAGATTCTGGTATTTCTATCTGAAGACTACATCGGCTGGAAAAGGGCATTTATAAGTTTTGACAGAGAAAAACATGTCGCTAAAAAATAAAGAGCTTATGGGAGTCACACAGTCATGTGATCACTTGGAATGGGATCAAAGCATTTATTCATTTCCTTCAGTTAATTAGTGGAGACTCTATATGTAATTGTGTTCATTTTGGCTTAGAAAGATGTTGTTTTGAAGCAAAAGAGATAAATTTGGGAAAGAGAAGAGAAAGATCAAAACTGCTATTCTTAGTCCAACCACTCTCTACCTATCTGGCTTCCTCTCCCCTGGCTCTGTAGAGATAAGAGTTTTTAGGTTCTAGAAATTTGGAACTACTCTTATATCCTCAGAAGAAACTTCTGTATTGCTTGCTGCTGATTTCTGAAACAGTAAGTGCTGTGAAAAAAATTTACCTAGAAAATCATGTCTTGCAGACAAATTTCAATGCAAGAGTGCTCGTGACTGTGCTCACTGGAACTAATCTTCCACTCACATGAAGAACCTATTACAAGAGAATCACCTTTCAAAGTAATACTACAAGAGGCCAGGTTAATGAATTTAACGCTTGAGTTAAAATGAAAGATGCTGATAAAAAAATTAAAAAAATAAAAATCTTCTCTGTCACCTGCTGCTACTGCTAAAAAGTAAACAAAGATTGATTAGTGCTGCATTTGACCACACTGCTCCAAAGGCCACCATATTGCTTCAAAGGCAAGACTATCTGCAGTATATCCCAGCTTAGAATGTTGACTGATGGATCCTGGCATCTCCAGAATCTTATGCCAAGAGAAGATAACATGCCAAACATAGTTTCTTTTCTCCAGTAATGGGCCATTCAGACAAATATGAATCTATATTCATTTCTTAAAATAGAAAGATTTGGCTTTCAAAATGAAGTTTAAAGACAAGAGTAAGAATTTATATACAAATCTTCTATCTTTTTCTTCTTTCTTTCCTACCTTGCCTCATCTTTTTCTCTGTCTTCTCTCTTCTTTCTTGTGGTCTTTTTTATTAGTTAGACAAATCCAGTTGGTTGTTAATATTTTATTGAGCTAAATGACACATTTAGGGATTTAAAGAAATACTGTCTTCACAATTGACCTCAATACAATGGCAGTATATTTTTATTCTTATGATATTTTGACAGAGAAAAATTGATACTATAGATATCTTGACTATAATCTCTTTGGCCAGCTGCAGGTTGCAGTCTGCCTGACCTCATTTTATTCTGCATTTGCTCTATTTCTAAATCAGCAAGTATAATTTTTCTTCATTTACCAATATCAACATAATCAAAAGATAGTGTATAGTATGGTTATAATGTACCACTTTGCTATATGTTCTCTTGTTATAACCACATGTCAAATATTGGGTAGTAGATTTTTAAAAGCAAGATTTTCATTCTTGAGAGTGGGTGTCCAAATCAAAAGACCACATCTGGTAGGCTTATTGTGTTGATTGAGTACTAACACAGCACGAAGCATTACATGGTGAGACTAGAGCATGTGAAGAGATGGAACAAAAATGCCTCTCATCACTTAAGAAACTCCAGTAACCCTAATGTGCGTGATAACTCATGTTCTGTGTCTATACCTAGTGGCACACACCTGCCTCTGGTCTAGTATTCTTCAAACTTTGTAAAGGCTCTGTGATTCTATTTATACTAAACAGAGTAAAATATAGGGAAAGTGGCCACTAGAGGTAGGAAAACAAAGTTGGTTGGTTTGTTTGTTTTTTAATTCTACCTTGTGCTTCTAGATTCTGACATCATTTTGAACATCTGTTACATAAAGTAGAGTTGGTATCTACATTCCTGGTATTCAATTTGTTGTTGCTGCTGTTTGTTTGTTGTTCTGTTTTATGTGCATGTTTTTGTTTTGAGACAGTATCTTACTATGTATCTGTAGCTGTCCTGGAATGCGCTATGTAGATCAGGCTGGCAAAGAACTTACAGAGATCCACCTGCTTCTGCCTCCCAAGTGCTGGGATTAAAGGCATGCACTAAGCCCAGCTCTAGGTATTTGCTGTAGCTGTGTGTGAGAGACAATAATTAGGCTACTTTTTAAAAGTTAAGGTTAATTTTTCTGGGAGTAGTGGTAGGAGGGAATTGTCTTTCCAGTTATTTCCATTTGTCCAACCTAATTATATTACGCATTTTGCTTTAATTTGTTTATTTAAAGTTAGGCATAGATGTGCAGTATTTCACCCAAGCACTATTTCTACTGTATTCCTCCCACTTGTGAATTTAAAACACCTAGGAAACCGCCTGACTTAATTTATGCTTGAAAAGCAATTCCCAAATAAACAGATTAATTAAGGTTCAGTTTTTAAAGCTTTAGCATAGAACATGTTTACTTCTGAACTGAGGCTAAATACACTAAGTTTAGAAATGGCAGCACTTTGATTTCTAATACATACTTAGCAGTACTTACAAAATAATAATGTGTGAAGAAGTACTCTCTTTATAAAATGATGGGAAATTAAAGTCATCATTCTGAAAGAAGAATTATACAGGCTCTGTAAATATACATCCACTTGGATTTTTAGCTCATACGTATCTATAAGCATGGATTTTTATGGCCATGTACTTAACAATCAGTAATTTCTGTCTAATCTTCAAATTTATGATGCTGTTTATAATGCAATTTACATACATCACTATAGGATTAGGATCAATGTATTTTTCAGTACCAGCACATTTCATTCGTTATGAAAACTTATAAATGTGTGGGATCCATATTTTGTGAAGCTTAAAATAAATGAACAAAAACAAACAGGTGATGAGTCTTTCTAATTGGTACAGGATTTAGGCAATTGTAAGTGGCTTTGATGAGGTTGTTTGCATAATGTTGTGATTGATGCTATCAAATGCATTAAGTTTTAGTGCATAAAGGATCTTCTTCCTGGTGTGATGATGCTCAAGACATGGGCATCACTATTAGAGTAAAAATAATAGTTTAAGAGTGGCTAGGATATCCAGCCAAGATGTTTTGATATTGGCCTATGAAGAGCTGACTTCCTCGGGGCCAACATCAGAATAAGAAATGTGATGCCCAGGGCTTTCTGTTACCTAAAGGCAATGACCAGGAATCAGAGACTTCAAACAGACACTTGAGGAAAATTGGATGAATGAGCAGAAAGATGTGCTTGTCTAGTCAAGCAGCCCTAAGAAATGTGCTGCCAGTTTGGATCTGTTATTCGAAGACTAAGAGATGACTCTGCAGCTCCAGACATGATGGTTTTTCTCTTAAATTAGAATTTGTAACACCTAGTACCGAAGAAGAATTGAAGAGACCTTTGTAAAGATGTAGCAGCAGATAATACACAACCCAAAGAAAAAACAATCAATATAAATTTTATTTGTGTATTTATAATTGCAATTGAATACATTTTGCTTTTCCAATGATGAGCAAAAGGTGCCATTACTTTTGGCAGCACTGGTCAGGTACCTGCTAAACAAAGGTGCTCTTTAAAGCTGCTAACTGTGTATAGAAGGAAAGAAACAGGCTGGTGGGTTTCAAGGAATCCAATGCCATTTTGTGTGACTATAAATCAACCTCTGAGGCTCTTAAACACATTTCAATATTTGACACTTGGGAGCTATAAATTCAAAAGCTGTCATCTCTCTTAAACCTTGTTTAAATTCAAATTCTAATGAGGGTCCTTGCAACACCCTACAGTTAAGGTCCACACACTTAAGTGGCACACTGCATGGAATTTACACATCAACAGAATTTAACTATTAGAATGATTTATCTATTGGAATGGCTCCAACAGTACAAAAGGTCAAGTCCAACTATTTGGCTGCTACCAGAAGAGGCAATGTTGTAAAAATTAGTCTTGGGTTGCAAATATTCTTAATTTGGTCTTTCTACAAAGTCTTTTAAACTTTTTTATTTGTCAATGATTACTTGAGGAAACTGAATATTGACAAGGGACTTTAGAATTGCTAGACCCAATGTGTAGGGTTTATATTTTAGGGAAGTATTTGCTTTCCTGTGTGTGTGTGTGTGTGTGTGTGTGTGTGTGTGTGTGTATGTTTAAGATGTTGTCTTATTACATGACTGTTTAATTAAACCAAATACCCTCAAGTACCACAAACTTAATCAAATTATCTAAGTTTCTGTTAAGTACATTCACAATAGCATTACTTATAATGATATTTCATTATGCTCTGAAGGGAACATTATAACTTCCAGGTGGTTCCATACTTGAATAACTTCAGCAACCACTGTACTATAAAAATACCATCTCTTCCCATTAAGGCTTTTAGGCCAATTAAAAAGCAAACATCATTGGGAGAGGTTATTATTCCCATTACCAGTATTTCACAACTGACTGAATTCACAAATCACCTTTCTATATCCTCTGGCCCCTATTTATTTTCTAAGAATTTATTTATTTATTTATTTCCCACTAACTGCAATTAGTTATTCCAAATAAAGTCTCTCTCTCTTCCTTGGTCTTTCCTCTTTTCTTTGTCCCTTAACACCCCTTACACACCTCCTCCAAAGAAGCAAGTTCTGAACTATATTTCCCAGTATGTGAGAGCTTTGTATATTATACATGCGGATACAAATTCAAATACATCAGATACATATGTATGTAGATACAACTCCATATGTTACTGTATTATATTTATTTCATTGTAAATTATACAGACATATTTCCCCAATGTCATGAGCAGTTCTTGACAAAGTGATGTTGTAGCTATGGAAAGAAATGAGTTCAGCATGGAGATGTCCTGCGAAAGGATGGATGTTGTAATCATTGAACTTCTAATTATGAAGAATGCTGCTGCTAAGCCCAGGAGATGCTCTACATTCAAGGCAGATGTGCAGAAAACTAGTACATGCTTTAAAGCTTGCAGCCAGGCAGATGTGAAAGGAAGAGGGAAAATGAGAAAGCCTGGGCCATGCTAAGTGCTCATTTGGCCATATAACAAATTCTATCATATAAAAGCAGTCTTAAAAAGATGGTATTTGTTTACTTTTTAATTGCTTTTTAGTAATATAAATATTTTACGACTTATTGGGATAAGAGAAGTCCCCTTCACCACATACCAGAATTATTTCTTTCATTTCACTGCACTAGATTACTTTCTGATTTGCTGTTTAGGAGTATCATCCCAGACCTTTCTTCAAATAAGCATAAATATCACAGGAATCCCCAAGCTGCAGCTCTGCTCTGTTTGGGTGGGTGATTAAACACATCCTGTGAAGTATTGCTTTAGTTAATTGATTCTCTACTCTGGTCCACTATGGCAGTACATTTGTAGCTAGTTAGGTAGATGGGTGGTTCATTAGGTAGCTTGTTTTGTTTTCTCACATTACAGTGGGTCCAAAGTCTCCTGTGATGGTCACGGGAGAATGTGAACATACACACAAATTTTTTTCCACTTGGAACCTAGATGATTTCCATTAACTGAAATTTCTGAGCACCTTGGGAATCTACAACCTGCCCTGGCTTAGAGAGCTCATTAACAGGTTAAGTCAGCCTTCAAGGCAATGCTTTGAAAAAGAGCTTGTTAGATTATATGCTTTCCATGAGTTGGAGATTTCAGGGAGCTGGCACTAACTATGACTTTCTTAAGTTTGAACAAAAGAAAACACAATGGATTTTTGATGAGCCAAGATAAAAAGCTATCCCTCTAAAGTAATCTTGCAAATATTGTCAAAGAAAACCTGCTTAGGAACAGCCTGGGCCACACACTCCCTGTGTGACCTTGGGCATACCATACGGGGTATCTTCATTCCTATGCCTTCCTCTCCGTTACTTTCTGTCAGAGCCTTGACATAAGCTCCTTCAGTTTCTTTACATGCTCAGTTTCTAAATAGATTCCATTTGATGGAATCTGCAGCTATTTGCAGCACCCAGCACATCCCGTTGTTTGTCTTGTCTTCCCTTTCCTTCTTCTCAATCTCGGATGGTTTCAGGTCTTGTCAGCTCATGTCACAACTCATTATTGGAGCTTACCTTTCCTGCCCTTTTGCAATTGCTATCTCTTGCATTCATGCTCCAGCCTGACAAACCCTTTGCTCCCTGCAGGGCCACTTGGTTGAGTCACTGAACCAGAAGGCTAGCGAAACCTAGGTAGCCTGTCTCTATCTCCCTTGCATCAGTCAGCATCATTTCCACTCCAGGAGGCCATTGAATTCCCACTCAGAACCACAGGATTCGGTTATATATAACAGGCTACGTTATATAAACTGATGGAGAGATCAGTGGTTCAAAAATACGTCTAAGAAAAGAATAATATTTCTAAGGAAATAAGAGTCCTATTTGTAAGTTTGCCTATGCTCAAGGTTTAGACATTTCAACCACATCTCAATCATGGCAATTCTCAAGCTAGCAACTTGACCTCACTCAACATATAAGATAACACTGTTGCCCTTTTTTCATGGCTGAGACAAAAAATCCTGATAAAATCAAATTAATGTAGGAAGGGTTTACTTCTGCTGCCATAACAAGGGCACTGTCTATTGTGGTAGACAAAGCATAGTAACAGTAGATTGGGGCAGCCATTCACACTGCATGAACAGTCAGGAAACACAGAAGGATGATTCCTGGTACCTAGCCAGCTTTCTCTGCTTTATTCCACCCAAAGTGGTGCTACCCATTTTAGGTGGGTCTCCCTACTTCAATTTACCCAGGCAAAAAAATCCATCCTAGACAGACCTGGAGGTCCCATAGTTTAGGGCCTTGACCTGAATGAAAAGAGAACTTAACATCATCACTCATCTCTCCCCTCTGCTTACTGTGGTATGCAATGTGACAAGCCCTCATGCTCTTACTGCTACACCCTTGTGCACCAGAATACACAGATCTTCAAGCAATAGTCCAAAATAAATGCTTCCTTTCCTAAGTTGCTTTTCTCTGGTATTTTATCTCATCAGCTAGAAAAGTAATACAACATGTCTAACTATATTTTGCTTTTCTTTAACACGTGCACACATTTACATACACACACCTCATTTTTAAATATTATATGTGTATTTAGGATTTCTATACCATGAGGTTTTTTTTTTTTTTCCATTGAAGATACATTCTTCTCTCATACAATACATCTCAACCACAGTTTCTCTTCCCTTCACTCCCTCCAGTTCCCCACTACCTCCCACTCTCCCAAATCCACTTCTCCTCTTTCCCTTCAGAAAAGAGGAGGCCTCCAAGACACAGCAACCCAACAGGAACAAAAAAGGTACAATAAGACAAGGCAAAAACCTTATATCAAAGCTGGACAAGGCAAGCCAGTAGAGGAAAAAAGTCTCAAATGGGTATTTTTAAGGACGTTGTATTAATGTTTTTATTACAAAATAACTTGTTTCCAGTATTTGGGTAGTGACTTCTTATGCAATCATCTTTTGATACTAATGGCCATAAAATAAAATTCTAACTCAAACTAGATAAGATTTTGATTCTACTCTTCCTCTTTTTGTTCCTGTGGGAACTTTAGGAAACTCTTCCCACACTCACTTTGGAAATGTCATTAACCAATAGTATCTTTGCCAAGCAACAAGAGATAGTGACAGCTCTATAGATTTCACTTGTGCTTTACCTTATGAGTAAAAGTGACTTTAAAAAGTAGTTTTAAATGTCTCATTTTTATAATCTATCACATGTATTGATCATATCTTCTATGCATTGTTACCCTTGTGTTATTTTTTTTGACGTCACTCATTAATTTCCTCACATAGAGTATTATTACATTTAGGTCAAGTGAGACTTGTGTGGACATTTTTAAGATTTTCTATTCTAATTTTGTATTATATTTATGCGTATGCGGGTGGTGTATGTGAATGCAGGCTCCACGATAGCCAGAGGGAGTTGCTGGATTCCTGGAAGTGGAGTGACAAGTGGTTGTGAGCCATCTGACACATGTTCTCCAGAAGAACAGTATACACTCTTAACAGCTGAGCCATCACTCTAGTTCATCCTTATGGTTTTATTCTAGAACACGCTAGTGTCTTTTTGGATCCCTTTTAGCCTTTGAGGAATAACTGAATGTGCACCTATTATTCCTGAAACAGTCAGCTGTCCTCGCTGAAATGCTGTGGCCGCTTTATCAAATACTAATGCCAGCTTACACTTGTTTTAGAGTCTAATTCTAGACCCATTTTCTGTTCTGTTGAGGTAACACTGTAGGTTTTGAAAAGGAGGGGAGGGGTATCAGAAAAATACAGCTGAATAAATTACCAAGACAAGGGAAGAATATTAGCCACTAAGATGCTAAGAAATAAAGTATGTGAAGGTTTAAAAAAAAAAAAAAAAAGGAGGAAAGGGCATTCAAATGTAGATTAAGATGGGAGGGGTTGGGCTTCCCTCCTGTAAAGATTTAGTGAGGTCATTTAAGTCCAAGACCTCCTTATCTTTTTCCTCTGCTCTCCTCTTCTCTTCCCCTACTCTGTTTTTCCTCCTTGCATCTCAAAGATGTCATCAACTTCTTAAGTAAACCTATGGTTGCTGTCTTAGTTATGGGTTTTATTACTGTGATAAAAGACTATAGACAAGGCAACTTGAGGAGGAAAAGGTTGATTTGGCTTACAATTTCATATTGCTGTTCATCATCAAAGGAAGTCAGAACAGACACTCAAACAGGGCAGGAACCTAGAGGCACAAGCTGATACAGAGGCCATGGAAGACTATTGCTTACTGACTTGCTTTTCTTGGCTTGCTCAGCCTGTTTTCTTATAGAACCCAGAACCACCACCCCAAGAATGGTAGCACCCTACCAGTGAGGGTGTATGGGGTCTCCTCCATCAATTACTAGTTAAGAAAATGCCTTACAGGCTTTTCTACGATCTGATCTTATGGATTTACTTAGTTGAGATTCCCTCAGACGATTTCAGCCTGTGTCAAGTTGACATAAAACTAGCCAACACAGTCACCAAAATTGAATCCTTTGCTCTTTCCACTGAAGAGTTTATTTCTCATGTACTTCTGTAATGCCCCGTCTTCAATCATTTTGTATTGCTCTAAGAGAATACCTGATTTTGGCTCAGGTGTGAGAAGAGGTTTATTTGGGTTATAATTGTGACAGCAAGAATGTCCAAACAGCATGTTAGTAGAACCTGGAGAAGGTTCTCTGTATCGAAATAACTTGAATGGCATCACATGTATAGTGCATCTTCCAAGCCAACAGTCAGCCATGCATGTAGCATCTTATATAAGATAAACATAAATGGTGCCATAGGAGGCTTGGAGAGCTTTATTGGTTCCTATAAAAACAAGGACTCATTTTATGAGAAAAACATTAACCCAATCACAGGTCCTACCTCTCAACACCAAATTTTTAGCACATGAATATCTGGAAGACAAGCTAGCTTCAAAACACAACAGTCGGTCACCACAGCCTCCGATGAACGGAATGCACAGATTCAGGCAGTACATACATCCGCAAGCCAGAGAGGCCTTGCTGAGTGTAGGCAGTGGCAGAGCCTGTGGGACAGGTGAACAGAACACTTTCATCAGCAGTCACTTGCCTCATGAGCTGTGCCTGCTCTTGTACTACAGCATGACATCCACTGGGTACATGTGTGCAATTTTTAAAACATGCTCCTTTGCCTGGGACGTGCTCTCGGCTTAGATCCGAGATCAAACCCAGCCAGCCCAAAGCTATGGCCATTTAGCAATCGTTCCCTCAGCCCCTCATGGCTAGCTTCACCAAGCTGCCAACAACCACCCCGGCTGCCCGCTTTCTTCTCTTGCCCACTTTAGCACCACGGATTGAAAACACTAG
The DNA here is from genome assembly GCA_021653895.1 of Mastomys natalensis. Classification (NCBI taxonomy): domain Eukaryota; kingdom Metazoa; phylum Chordata; class Mammalia; order Rodentia; family Muridae; genus Mastomys; species Mastomys natalensis. Next base: position 136,909 of record JAJTUV010002538.1, read on the forward strand.
ACAGTTTTATTATTTTAAAACTAGCTAGATAACTCAATGGCTGGATGAAGAATTTCCTGCCCTAATCTTATCAACTAGTTCCCTCCATCTTCCTTGCTCCCCTCCCCCCATTTGAGGTTGAGGCTACAAACTCCAGGGGTCCCAAGAGACCTATATATGTCTGCTGCTTCTTACACGCTCCAAAACCTGGTCCCAAACCCTTTATCTCGGTCCCTTCTCCTCCTCTTGGAACCTAGAAGTCCCATCTTTTTTCATTTGTCCAGTAATTGGCTTCCACCTCCTCTATTGACACAATAAAGAACCAATTAGGGACTCGACACCTCCCTCTACAGGTACTAGCATGGCACATGGCATCTGTGATAGCCTTCTTCTCTTACTTGCTTTCCCTTAAGCACAAAGTCCCTGAAAGTGCTGTAAATCTCACTAACATTTCCTTGAACTTGAATACTGGATTCTCTGGATCAAACGAAGTCAACTGGAAAGGTTGACATCGTTTGGAGAAACTTAGTTTCTCCAGGAGCGTGTGTGTGTGTGTGGTGTGTGTGTGTGTGTGTGTGTGTGTGTGTGTTTAAAGCAAAATTAAGAAAAAAACAACACAAAATTTTAAAATACCATACTTTGTTTATTCTAAACTACCTGAAAAATAAGGTTTTAAATCTAACCTAATGAAATTCAGTGTGTGCTCATGGTCCAGGTGGCCTTGGTTAAACCCAAAGAGCAGGCATGTGCAGACTCAGGACTCGGCCAGTCAGGACAGAACACATGAAGAATGTGGCTGTAGCATTGGCTATCAAGTCTTGTCTTTTACATTTTTCACAGCAGGAATAATCATTTAAAACTCCTGTAATGTGACTGTGCCTCCAAGCACATAAAATCAATGATCTAGCTGTGCAGTGTTCAAACGCTCATTTAGATCTCTCCTCTTGACTAGGAATGTAATGTTCAACTGCCTGGCTTTCCTACCCTAGAAATCAAATGTGTCCGGAATTTATTTTATTTTTAAATCACAAGTAATAGAGGCCAAATAAGCGACGGGATCACTGGCATTGTCTATGAAGCAGCAGGGCCCCTCCAGTCCTGTATTTCATACTTAGACAGTAATGTAAGCACTGGAGCTGAATTAATAGGAAAAGGCCATTTAGAATCTCATTTAGAAGAAGCCACTTTATTTCCTTTACTTTTGCCGTGAGACAAATAATCATAGAATAATTCACAAGCAATTCAGCAAGGAAAGACAACAAATAAGGACAAGATGAGAGCCACAGAGACTTTTTCTCTATTATTCTCATCTCTGTATTCCATCCTCAGCCCACACGAGGTATTCACAAGCTTGTTTATTGAGGAGACTGGGGAGATGATAGAAAAATACCTTATCTACCCAAACAAAGAAACTTTAGAGAATAAATAAAGCTTTGAATTTCCAGAACAGTCAAGTGAGCTCTCCGGTGTTATTTATTTTGGCATCCCTGTAGCATCCCTTCTTCTGACTATAAATCTTATATATTACTTTACAGTTTTCTGTGTCTGGTGTATGTGTCCTGTCTCCTTAAGACATGAAGGAAATAAACAACCCACTACTCAAGAGCTTGAAGAGCTCTGTCCCACAGATAGGAAAGGAGAAGAACAATAAGGCACATTAGGTCACAAAGAAGGTCTACAGAAAAGCACTTTTCTGTTTATCTCTCTGGACATATTGCATGTGCATGTATGTCCCTGCAGAGGCCAGAAAGAGGCAATGGATCTCCAGGGCTAGAGTTACAGGTATTTTTTTTTTTGAGCCACATAATGGATACTAGGAATCAAACTCAGGAAAACCATTTGATTCAAAATCTAAATTATACTATGATTGGAATAAGATATTAATATATTGCTGTCTACTCTCTTTATCTACTCTCACTTCCAAAGAGGAGGGGCACTATGCTTTCATTTACATGCAAAATTAGTAAAATACAGTACTGTATGATTGAGTCAAAATAAGTCCCCCTTGAGGCTTCAGCCTAGTGTTTCTACATGTTTATTCCTTTTTACATGTCTGACATTTATTCTCACCTTCAATGACTAACATGGTTTTCATCTAGATAAATAAGTATGCCTCAAAGCACTAATAAGAACATTTGTAAATGCAAGCCCAAATTCTAGCCAATTAATCTGTTTCTATGAAACATTTTCATCATCTTTCTCTTCCTAAAACTGACAAAGAATCCTGTTATTCTTCCAAAAAATGCTTATGAAAATATCCTTGTATTATTATTAATAATTATTATCATCATCTACTTACTCAAGGACTTGAGATGACTTGAAAGAACTGACTCTCAAGTAAGTAACACACTAGACAACATTGGCATATTTTTACATTTATTAAGCTGCCAGTGTAGAAGAAGAGAAATAATAAACATTTAATTTGGAATAGAACAATATAAAAACAAAACAATGTTAGTTTAATTCTTTAACACCAGAAATTAAAAGACAGTTCACTGCTAAAACACATAAAGCCTGCCCCAGTTTATTATCCTGAGTCATTTAATCTCAGTTGTTTTGAAAAAAATAAAGTTGATAGTTACTGTACTTGAATTATACAGTGTTTGTTGTCTATGATTATAACATGAACACTTTTGTAACTGATAGAAAGACAGAAAGAGATCTCAGTAATGTACAAAATTACATGTTTTTACTCATAGGCTATATCTGAGTCATCTGTTAATAGTCTAGAGTTAATATTTTGTACATAAAATCCTAAATTTTGGATAAGGGACATTGGGCTAAAAGAATAATGCCCCCAAATATTGCCATTTGGCATGCTGGGAAGTTTGAAATAAAAAGCAGCCCCAGAAACAATGTTACCCTGTCTATGAGATTCAGAGATAGCACTTTCTCTAAAGTTCTCCTTATCTGCTAATGGATGATCCTTTGAGGAAGAGCATGATGTGCTCTTCCTCAATTCTGGACTCTACCAGTGAAGGTTGTTCACAAGGAGAACACGAAAAGCCTCCATGCTCAGGACACTGGGACCAGATCAATTCTCTCCATTTTCTCAAGAACTACAACCTAAGGAGTTTCACTGCATAAAACGACCACCTTTGATTGTTGTGCGGTTCCTCCTCTGTCCAAACTATGGCTCTCATAACTCCTCATTGCTGCTCTTCAAAAGACTCCACCAGAAGCCACTATTTACTCCTTTATATTCAAGGACTTTCATATTCATTATATCCAAGGACACAAGATCAACATAAAATATGAGACCCAAATAAGAACCAGGGTGTTCAATCTTAAGTAGCATTTTGAAAGGAAAGAAAGAAAAGGAAACATGAAATGTAGTAAGAATGAATGGACATGGAAGGGGATGATTAAATTTATGTAAACAAAGTGACAAAAGAAGGTGCTTTGATTTGTTCATTATTTGGTATAATGACGATTTTCAGATGAGGGATGATTAATGGTTTAAAATGCCAAGATATCATTCATGAATGAAGCAAACTGAATACTGTTCACGACAAAGTACCAAGTGTGAATGATGAAGCTAGATTATGGCTGGACGATACTAGTGTTGTACTAAGCTACAGTAGAAGGGTCTTTGTTTGTTTCTGCTAGGACCTTGAAAGAATTGGGCAGCATATTTTCACAATATTACTGCTTGTTCTAAATTAAAGTACACCAGGCTAGGCCCATTTAGCAACAGAAATTTATTTAAAATTTTTTCTGTAGATTAGAATTCCAAGACCAGGGTATCAGGGAACTGGGATCCTTCTGAATACTGAGGTAAGGACTTAATTTGAATGTCTTTCTCTGGTTTGCAGATAAACATCTTTGGGGCTTGCAATAGCTTTCCTTTATTTACCATAGATGTGAATATGTCTAATTCACTCGAAATAGCTTTTTAAAAAAATCCCTGAAACTGACTAGATTTATAAGGCTCCTCCCTACCAAAGAGTAAATAAAGTGTAAAGATTGATGAAAAGGAACCCTCAGAGAAGCCCAGCTGTCTGAAGTAAACAGAACCAGCCTAGGAGAAACAAAGGGCAACAGAGCTGCCTGGAAGAGACTCAAGCCAACTGCCTCCCCATCCCAAACCCCTGGCCCAACCCCACCCAGGGAAAAAAAACTCTCCAACCTGTTGAGCCGCAGTGTGCTCCAGGTTCCCAACTTTTGTGAACTGTCACCCATGCTGCGGTTGGCTTTGATGATTTGTCTCTCTTTGAGACATTCCTGTTCCTGTAAGTAACCCAACACTACATTCCCCAAGGAAACAAATTGGTTCACCCATGTTGGACTTTGCCAGTATCCATATTGGGGTCTGTTGTAGTCTCCCTTTCTGGGGTAAGTAGATGTTCTTTGTATCTCAATCTGGAAAAATCTTTCACATAACACCTTGAATGATCTAAGTATAGAAAAATGGATAGATAACATTTCACCTTAATCACCAGGCTCTCATAATTCTGTGCCCACTTCCTATGCCATTTATCACTCTACCAAAAAGAAGTCCATTCTATACCACCAGCTGTCAGCTATCAACAAAACAATCATATAAATATAGTCTATTATAATATATACTATATATTAATTGTCAGACATCTTGATAAAAATTGGCTAATTGGCTCATCAATAATACTTAAGGGTCTTTCTTTCCTCTGCACAGTCCCTCTTATTACTTTATTTTGTTTTTTAAAAATAGGAAGGATTTTGGCTGCCTGTGCCATGACCACATTAAATCTACTAATGGTAGTCATAAGTCAGAGCAGGCGAAGGGATGAACTCAGAGCCCAGAAGCAATTAATATAGCTTTTAAGGTTTTGGATGGATGACTACACCAGGAACAACATCTTAGTAAAATGGACTTGCAGCCATGTGGCAGGCTTTAGATTCATCCAGAGGCTTAATTTCTTTTCAGTAGGGACAGGAAGATGATCTTAAATTCAGCAATACCATATGCTAGAGAAAAAAGAACATATGGGAAGATATTTAAGGGAAAAACATAATCATTGCTGTATTAAGCTCCATAGAGTTTGATTAAACTCAATAGAGTTAATTATTTCATTTTAGAGGTAACTTCCAGACAAACTGACTATTTTGTTTTATTTCGCTTTGGCTAAGTTTGAAATAGAATCTTAGAAGAGCAGTTAAAAGTGTCTTTAAAAAAAAAAAACAAACAAATAGTAGAGGCAGCTTTGCAAAGTAGTTTGAATATCTTTGTAGTCAGCATGAGTGTTTAACTGTATTCCAATAACTAGGGGCTCCCCAACCTTAGACAAGTTACAAATCCCTGTAGTACACAGTTCTCTCTTCTGTATAATAAGGACAAAATTACCTATCTTATTCAATTGTGTTGTGTTCTATTTCGTGATTTGTGGTACCTGGATGATACACATATATATTTAACAGCATAATTCCCAGCACTGTAACCATTAAATGTTGGTCATACTGTTCCCAAATTATGCTTTTCATAGCTTATCCAAGTAAGTCTTGAACATTCAGTATTAATGGGAGGCCAGGGACCAAAAACATTAAAAGCTCAAGTTGGAGGAGAAATGATTATTATAGACCCTTATAGAACCCTAAATCTTCTTTAGGATATTTCCAGGCTTGTCAGGTCAATTAGTACTTCACAATTACCCTTCACAATCTCATGTTCTTTTTTTTTAATAATAAGTTGAAATTTATAATAAGCAATCATTGAATTTAACAGGTAAAGGACATTTTCCCTTATTCTGTAGGTGAGCTGATAGGACTTAGGTTTGGTTGTTTTGTTTTGTTATAAAATTTTTTACTCTTTATTTTTTATTGGTTATTTTATTTACTTACATTTCAAATGTTGTCCCCTTCCCAGTTTCCCCTCAGGAAATCCTCCATGCCATCCTCCATCCCCACTGCTTCTATGAGGGTGTTTTCCCACACACCCACTCACTCCAGCCTCCTGCCCAACATCTCTCTATGCTGAGGCACTGACCTAGCCTCACAGGACCAAGGACCTCCCCTCTCATTCATGCCAGATAAAGCAATCCTCTGCAACATATGCATCTGGAGCCATGAGTCTCTTCATGTGTACTCTTTGGTTGGTGGTTTAGTCCCTGGGAGCTCTGGGGATTCTGGTTGGTTGATATTATTGTTCTTCCGACAGGGTTGCAATCCCATACTGTTCCTTCAGTCCTTCCCCTAACTTTTCCATTGGTATTTTCCTCTCTTCTCCCCGCCTCCAACACCACCATCCCTTGCTCATTCTGATGGTTGGTTGAGAGCATCCGCATCTGTATTGGTCAGGTACTAGCTCCTGTCAGTAAGCACTTCTTGGCATCAGCAATAGTGTCTGGGTTTGGTGTTTGCAGATGGGATGATGCCTAGGTGGGGCAATCTCTGGATGACCTTTCCTTCAGTCTCTGCTGCACTCTTTGTCCCTGCATTTCCTTTAACCAGAAACAATTCTAGGTTAAAATTTTTGAGATGGATAGGTGGCCCCTTCCCTCAACCTGGGACCATGTCTATCCACTGGGTATGTCTCTACAGGTTCTCTCTCCCCTTTGTTGAGTATTTCTGCTAATGTCATCCTCATTGGGTGCTGTGAACCTCTTGCTTCCCTGGCATCTGGGACTTTATAGTGGCTATCCCCAGTTCCCCATCCCCCATTGACAAATGGGATCTCATAAATTTGAAAAGCTTCTGTAAGGCAAAAGATACTGTCAATAGGACAAAAAGCATCCTACAGACTGGGAAAAGATCTTTACCAAGCCTACATCAGATAGAGGGCTAATATCTAAAATATATAAAGAACTCAAGAAGTTAGACTCCAGAGAACCAAATAGCCCTATTAAAAATGGGGTACAGAGCTAAACAAAGAATTCTCAACTGAGGAGTATTGAATGGCAGAGGAAACCTAAAGAAATGTTCAACATTCTTAGTGATCAGAAAATGCAAATCAAAATTACCCTGATTCTACCTCACACCAATCACAATGGCTAAGTTAAAAATTCAGGTGAAGCAGATGCTGGCAAAGATGTGGAGAAAGAGGAGCACTACTCCATTGTTGGTGGGATTGCAAGCTGGGACATCCACTCTGGAAATCAATCTAGAGGTTCCTCAGAAAATAGTAGTCTACCTGAGATCCAGCTATACCACTCCTGGGCATATACCCAAAATATACTCCAACATATAACAAGAAAATATGCTTCAATGTGTTCATAGAAGCCTTATTTATAATAGCCAGAAACTAAAAACAACCCAGATGTCCCTCAATGGAGGAATGAATACAGAAAATGTGGTACATTTACTCAATGGAGTACTACTCAGTTATTAGAAACAATGACTTCATGAAATACACAGGCAAATGGATGGAACTAGAAAATATCACCCTGAGAGAGGTAACCCAATCACAAAAGAACACACATGCTATATTCTCACTGATAAATGGATATTAGCCCAAATCCTCTTATCATGGGAATACCCACAATACAATTCACAGACATTGAACTCAAAAAGAAGAAAGACCAAAATGTGGATGTGTCAGTACTACTTAGAAAGGGGAACAAAATAATCACTGGAGGTAGAGAGAGGAAGGGACCCGAGAAGGAGAGAATAGGCAGAGGGCAAGAGGAGGCAGGATAAGGTGTGGGAGGAGACAGGTGGAGGAGAAGTTCAGAGGGTCAGGAAATTGAATGTAGGTGTGTAGCAATGGGGAATGGGGAACTGATGCTTACTTTTTATATCTCTAGCAATAAAAGTAGAGCAAGCTGTGAATAGGGCATCTACAGTGACTGTCTTCAGTGTGTCTTCAAAAATGAGAGAAATAATGGTCAGTGTGGAGAACCAGTCATTACAGTCAGAAGTGGTCCTAACAAGTATAAACTCTTTAATTACTGAATTAAGGATACTTCCCAGGTAAAAACTCCAAGGCTTAAGGATAACTCAATGGAAGGAACCACTTAGTTCATAGCAATAGATACTCACTATTCCCTTGGGAAGTTTTGTAACATTTCAGTGTTGGTGTGGTCTTTCTGTGGTACATAGGTAGGTCTGACAAGCTTTAATGGATTTGGTTATGACCACCATATCCCAACTCATGGACACTTTATTTTTCCTATTACATATTTTATGTTTCCTATTACATATGGAAAGATGAGTTCAAGTTGGCATAAGATGGAATCCATACTCAATACTGCTTGAGCTTCCAAGAACCTGAGACTAGATAGGACAGGAATCTGGGGTAAAACCAAATACTACTGTTCTGCTAACAGAATGTAAAACTAAAATGTCTCCTAATGGCATTCTGTTAAATAACTCATAGTTTTTTTAGAGTGTAAGGTTCTAAGAAATGCTGAAGGAAAACCCCAGATTCAAATAGTATGTAAAAGCAAAAAGCATTCATTCTGCAGAAACAACCAGCATGCTAGGGTCAGTCATTTATTCAAGATGGTGACTCACAATGAGGTACAGGCTCCTTTAAAGAACAGCTAGGGGAATTTTAGGGTGGCTAGGTAATTTTAAGCAGTTACCTTAGAAGATTTCTAATTGATTCCTATGTTAGTTTTACCATTTTTGGTCAGGCCTTAGAGAAATTCAAGAAACTGTCTAAGGCCTTGAACTAACTGCCCATCTCTTTCAGCTAGAAGTCAAGGCATGCCTGATTAATGGCCTCTTGTCTATGACTTTTCCAAGAAGTCTTGCCCAATTCTTTGGGAAACTGAAACCTAGGCTTTCTTTAAAATGGAGTAAGTTTCAGTCAGTCTCTCCAAAGGAGCTTCCTCTTGCAGAAGATGGGAAGGAACAAATGCAGAGCCCAACAGCAGGGTACTGTTCACAGAGAGTGAGAGTCCTTGGAACACTCAGCCCTAAGATGGATGTGTGTCTCCATCAAATCCCTCCCCTTAGGGCTTAGGGAACTGTGTGAAGAGGTGACAGAAAGAGTGTCAGTGCCAGAGGAGGTGGATGATGCCAAGAAATCAAGGCCTCTTAGGCATAACAGGGCTGGCACGCATAGAACTAACAGATAATGATGCAGCATGCATGGGGCCCACAGGAGTCTGCAGCAAATGCAGTCTTGGAGCTGAAAGGAAACATGGACAATTGCCCCTCCTTAATTCAGAGTCTATCTCCAGTTGATAGTCACTTTCAAATGAAAATTAATTTTCTCCAAGAGAATCACTAGGGATCCAAATCACTCTTAAGGGTAGGTCCCATGCCTAGCAGTAGATGACCAACAGAAAACAAACACAGTGATTATCTTTGTGTTAAGTCAGATCATTTTTTACAGGTACTTTGCAAATATATGACTTGCAGTTTGTATCTTTATGAGATTCCTATATGTGCAAACTTGGGGTCTCTGCATCTATATGTGTTTCTTATGGTTTTCCTTTGGCTTTTATTTCTTGTTTGGTCCTATTCTGAATTTGATTTGTATTATCTTACTATTATTATTCCTTATATACCATTGTTTTTAATGAGACAGAAATGATGAGATTCTGAAAGGAAGTGGAGGTAGGGAAGAATTGGGAGGAGTAGGGGGAAGAGGAGGGGGAAATAATTACAATATACTGTATGAAATAAAACTCTATTTTCAATAAGAAACTTGGTATGTTTGAAGCTCCAGAGTAAAACAATGTAGGAGATTCTGACTGAGGATTAGATGGTTCTGTTTTAAGAGTGCTTGATATTTTTACAGAGAATCTGAGTTCAGTTCCCAGCACCTATTTTGGGAGATACACAACCACCAGAGGATTTTATTTCACCTGCCAGAGGATCTGATTCACTATTCTGACTTCTGTGGGGACTTGCACAACTGTGGAACAAGAACACAACATAAATAAAAACAAAATGTAGCTTTTTGAAAAATTAGAGTTCTGGAATTAGTATAACTTCAAAGTGAATGCTGTCCGCCATAGATAGTAATATGACTTTTATGAATCAGCTATATTTCCAAACTTACTTCTACAGGTGGGTATTTATTCAGTGGCTATTGAGTGAATAGAGAGGACTGAACATTATTGAGTTCTTTGACCTGGAACTTGACAGTTATTTTAAGCTAATGGTCTTAGCAGATTGTACACAAGAGAAAAGTCAATGAAAAGGCTAAGAGACAGGTCTACACACAAAGATGCAATAGGAAGTGTGTGATGTAGGAGATGCTAAGAGATTATATATGCAAGATAAGTAGTAGACAGACTGTGCACACCCTCCCATCCATCAAATTTGACAGTTCATTGCATAGCCAACTGAGGCAAATGGAAGAGAGATTGTTGTTGCTGTTACTGTTGTTGTTCACCTAAAACATGAGACTATTTGAGGCTTAGCAGAAGGTTAAGTGCAGTAATGCATGCAAGTAGCACAGAGTGGAACATTCAAAGTCATTGAGGAGAAGTAGGTTGAAAACTTTGGGCCACTATTGCTCATCTAGAAAACATTCTTGCCTTTCCTACTTAAGGAGGAAAAGAACAAAAGGTTAATGGAATCAGACCTTGCTAGAGTGCAACTAAGTGTTCTGGACTCCCACACACAGAGACTTAACTTGCATAGCTACAAGAATAACTCAGGATGGCAATCATTTTGCTTCATGGAGCTAACTACAGCATTCAGGGACTAAGTTGTTTATGAATTTGAAGCATCAGATGAAAGTTTTTTCTAGTGTTGTCTGATGCTAATTATGCTTTAATGTAATCTCCTTGATTGGTATTTTAAAAAATACCTCCCAATGTCTGTTTTCTGGCAACAAGCCAGCACTGTTCAGTCAGCTCCAACTAATATTTCTGCTGTGTTTACATCATAGAGGATCTCATGTTTACCTTTCCTGAAACATGGGGATTTCAAGACTCATGTTTGCTTTTCTGTCTTCTAATAAATGTTTTCTTTGGAAATACACTGGGGACAAGGGAGAATAGAATCAAACCATTCTCATCCTTTCCTGAGACCCAGCCTGACAATATCTTCTTCAAATGTATCAGAACTCATCATTCAACAGACCATGTTTTGAAAAGGAATGTCTCACAGCTTAGATTTGCATCATCTGTTATTTCTTCCAGAGGTAAGATGTTCGACAGTCTTTTGCAGCCTCTTGAAATGCCCCTGTGGTGACAAAGCATTCACTTTTCCCCTGGAGTAATAAAAGAACAGAATTCAACACAACTGAGCACATCTCCTAAAGCCGTTAGTTGTCTTCTTGTCATTTTGGCATGCATTCAAGCTGTCAAAAGCCGTCTGCCTCAGGACCCAATCACCATTGTCTGAACTGAGGACAAGGCTCTTTCACTCATGTATGTGTGAAGTACAAAAACATCTGGGCACAGACCCTGTGGTCTGACAGCTAAGAAGAATTTGGTTTAGAGGGCTCGAACTGCTATAATGTCAAGAGACAAAAATTGGATGTCCCGGTATGCTGCCAGAGTAGCCATTCACATGGCTCTCTCTGGTTGCCATGGTCACAAGCTCCAGAAAGTAATTCTCTGTTAACCTTTCCAACTCAGTCCCATAAGTGTCATTGAGACCTTCAAAAAGAAGTTCAGAGTGATGAGAGTTTGGGCCTGGTATTGGTCTTCAGTGAGTAATAGAGTCTAGAAGCCGGTACCTTCTACTTGTCAGGATCTAGCCTTCCACTTGGAGGTTTCAGAGGCAAGCTTTTGTCATTGATTATGAGTAGGGATGCTATCTGGAGAGTTGGAGACCAAGCTTGAAAGTTGTATTTTACTTTGTGAGCAATAGAAGTGAAGTTATGTTCCACTAAAATCTGTGAATTTATATCATTGCTGCACAATCTTCCTAGATAGAGGATAGAAAATCATAATCAGAAAAAAAAATCTCTGTTCAATCACTTCAAAGGTCAGAGGTTCCAAACAGCAGCGTGTCCTCTACTACCGCTGTGAGCAACAGAAATCAGCTGTAACTGGCTTGTAGGTTTATTTTTTGTTTATTGAATGTATAATAGGAAGCTCAGATGAAGGACACTTTAAAGAGCTGAACTTTGGGTTGATCTGATCACAAAGCAGCTTTAGAAATCAGATCTGAAGCTAACAGTTGACATTTAAGGCTATCAGTATGAATCAGTAGTAGCAATATTTCCATTTCTATGACTCTACTCAATAATCGCTCCTTGGGAAAGAAAGTTTGTCTTGACTTGGACCATACACCAGTTGTCTTGATTACAGAGGAACAGTGTCATGTTCCAGTGGCAGCAATGGAATTCTGTGTTTATGAAAGCATGGATGCACTAAAATGAAAATATGAAGGCTGTTTGATGGACATGGAGTAAGAATCACACACACACACACAGTCTTCTCTCACATATGTGCATGTGCATATATAAACATGCACACATATATGTTTTTATGTCCTCTCTTTGTATTTGCATCTACCTCTCCCAAGTATTAATTACTTCATACATATTACAGAAATGACTGTCTAGTAGGTATGTCTTCAATATGCACAAGGTCCAATCTAACCATCTTTTTTGACTTCTGGCACTTGGCCACCCACCGTCCTCCCTAATCACCCCAAGTCTAAGCACCAGATAGGTAGAAAAAAGTTCTATCCATGACAACTAAAATTCTTCAGACAAATCATCTCCAACTCTAGCTGCTTCTTTTTGTAGAAGCCACAGTAAAATCCCTTGTCCATTGTTCGTATGTGCCTCCCTCTGCCCTCTACCACTGACCGCCAGTGTGACTCTCTGTATTGTGTCTTGCTTCCTGTTTGTAGGAAACTGAACAAACCTCTTTCATTCCAATGATCATGTCCACATCTACATGCCTTACCATACTTAATCAAAACAAACCCTGAGTATTCTCAAAACTACACATTTTCACACTGGAATGAATGTACCAAGTCCTTAAACGTAATCCCACTTCTTCCTTGTTTCTGGGGTTACTGAATCATTTATTTCAAAGCTAACTGGAACTATTTATGATGTGGTTAAAAAGATTTTCATTCCTACAGATTGTTTAAAAACAAAGTTGTCAGGGCATTCTCTGGACTTCCCATGATGGCTTTACAACTTGACCCCCTATCATAAGCCCCAACTGAATAATATGTAGACATTTGACAATATCTGCCAAGAATTGAATCCATGACCACAATTGGTAGAAAAATCTGCAGATGCTCAAGTCTATTATGTAAAATACTATAGGATTTGCAGAGAAACTACACATACTCTCTTATATAATTTAAATAACTTCTAACTTGCTCATGAGACTTGATACAAAGCAAATGCTCTGTAAATAATTGTTATGCTGTATGGTGTAAGGAATAATGACAAATGGAAAATGTCAGTACATGCTCAGTACGAAAGCAATTAAAATTATTTTCCAACTGTGATTGCTAAAATCTGTGGGTGCAGAACATGCAAAGGACTGAGAATCACCCAAATATTTCAAGACTTACTTCCTGATACCTCACTTCATTTTTTGCAGGTACTTTCTAATCTAAAGTTGAAAACATTCTTCAGTTCCTTAAGGAAAGGGCATTCTTGTAGAGAAATAATTTTAGAAAGAAAATAATGAGCATGCTGTTCAACTCCAATGCCATTGAGAACAACACAAAGAGAAACCTTATGCATCGTTCTGACCTTTTCAAACCTCAGTGCTACCTGCAGGTACTGACATCTAATGAAGCCAACTGAGTGGCATGGAGCTGAGTGTCCAAGCTTCACTTGAAAGAGTTAATGAAATTTCCAAAGATTCTCTGCTGGATCCCAGGGAATACTTTTGTGGCTATTAGTCTCCAATGCCTTTAAAGACAGAAAAGCCGAATGTATATATGCAGGGGCTGCCTCTTACGGATTCTTCCACTTTAAACAATTCCTGTTGAAACGATCATGGTTGGTCCCAAAGAAAAACAGCATAGGAAGATTAAGGAGAATCTGAGTATTGTGAAGTTTGAGGATTTTAAATTCCTCCTGAGTGTAATTCCAAACCAGAGGAAACAGTTAATTAAAACAAAAAGGACCTTGAATTCTGTGAAGGTGCTTTATGAAGGGAAGGGGATATCTCTCTTTCTCTGTGTGTGTGTTTGTCTGTCTCTCTCCTCCTTGTCTCTCTCCCCCTCCCTCTATCTCTCTCCTTCTCTCTAAGTTTCCAATTTGAGTGCTATGACACTTATATCCAGATGGTAGTTCAGATTACATGATATATAATATGGCATGTCTATTCAGCAACAACAGTGCTGGTCCTCTGTGCCTTTCTAGCACTGAGACACTTAAAAAAGAGTGAATGTGGTTGGTACCCTATCTCAACAGGTTATTTATTGCTTTAGGCATTTTCCATTTTCTCTTCAATAGTTTTGGATTTAAGTAGAATCCTTACCAGCTAAAACTGTAATGCAAAAGCTTTCTGGACATTCCAAGGAAGTGAGAAGGAAGTCCCCTGCTCCCTCTCTCCGTGCTGAGACTGGTGTGATGGGCAGTAGCCATCAGAACTGATACTATCATTTCCCAGAGGTCATATAAAGAGAACCCTCCTGAAGCACATGGGCTGTTGGCAAATTATCATAGGTTGGCAACTTCCATTTGGTCATTGACCCTTTGTCAAAATTTAGAATCTTCTTATCAGGGGACAAACAGGAATTAATATCTGGATCAGGGTGGAATTCCATTTTTAATGATAAGTTTTCTCGACTGAGGAGAGAAAGGAGCACAATGCTTTGTAAAGAAAGCTTGTGGTTCATTCACTCACTTAACAAGCATTTATTGAGTAGATATTAGAGGTAACAGCCATGACAGATTTTAGTCCTTGAATAAAAGAGTTTCAAGTAATTTTTTTGCCTCTTCATTTGGTGAGGAAATAAACCACATTTCCTTAACAGTTAGCTATGGAGAGGCCTAAAATGGAAGCTAAATATGTATAAATGTTTGGTATCCTCATGGCTACATGGTAAAATAAATTGCAGGACCATGGAACATTCTGTACAAAGTATGGCTGGGTTATGATATGTTTTGTTACTATATTATATATGATTAACCGTCACAGGAACATCATGTAGGCATTTGCTAACCCCATTCATTTTAACTAAGTAAAAGATATTCATAGATGTTAAGTGGTTTTCTAATGTTCCATTTAGTTATATGTACTGAATACACATCACACATATCACACACACACACACACACACACACACACTCACCTCAAGAGAGATTTAAATATAGTTTATTCTGGACTCAATATTGAGTGACCACGGACCAGGAACAAAGGTTAAGATTATCTAAAATTTCATGTTACCACATGTTAATAATTTCATGAAGTATAATAGTGAGAGAACAAGGAAGCTCATAAATCAGGACACTTTTAAAATACATTGATAGAAATATCAGGTAGGTGAGTTACAGCAAAATAGGGCCATCTTTGCTATAATCTTCCTATGCTAACTGATAATGTTCTTGACTTTAGCTTTGGTGGAAGCTAGTAGCCTGTTAGACTAATATATTGCAAAAGGTTTCCCCTATTAGACACAAGGATGCTAGTTCAGACAAAGAGGTGGGCAAGGAATAGCTATTAAGGGGCCTAAAAATGGTTCAAGATAAATTGTAACACGTCTCTTGACCTGTGACATTCCACTCTCTGGCCAATCGCTGTAATTCTAATCAGTCAGCCTTGCAAAAAGTTCCATGTAAATGAGGCATCTTTCCAGGAAACTTCCCACACACCCCCATGACGCAACCATTTCCTTTCTTTGGGAGATATCTCTGAATGTGTGAGACCAGATCCCTATATCCTGAAACATACATCCTATGAATAGATGGGGAATCAGACAATGAAAAAGTAGGCAATTCCTGAGAAAAGAGCCACCAGTGTTCAATCATGGAAAAGTGATATCATTTCATCCTGAGTTTCCCAGATTTGTTTCCACATCACTAGAAACTTCTGAGCTCTGAAGTTCAGACTTTTGACACACATCGAGACCAGCAGGCAATAGAAGAGATGTTCGGTGCCTTGAGTTTCTTCTTGTGTTATCATTTGAAGCGCTCTTGTGCTGTCAAGTTCATCTCACACACATGGTAACAGGGAGAATTCTAGACAATGGATGTCATTTGGGGCTTGCTCCAGGAAAAGCAGAATATTGGATTTCTGGAACTATACTTTTCATTATCTTCATAATTCTCTTTGAAGTCCTCAGCTTACCTTATCTCCGATTTAACCCAGAACAGTTTTCTCCATTCTGCATACTCTTCAAGTTGCACAGATACATCATTGTTCAGAGAAGAGAAGCTGTGAAAACAGTCTCCCATTCTTTTCATGGTAGCTGATTGAATGTGCATGTGGAACTGGAGTAGTATGCTACTAATAAAAGAAGACCTTTACACTGATGATGCTGGAAACTGTAGAAAACGTAAATACTAGGCCAAGTGATAGATGAGAGTCCATCATCTTTAGTCTTACTGTCATCCAAGTTTTATGATTTTTTTGGATATATTGTTTAATATTCCTGTCTTGGGAAGCCAGCATTTCCAAGTATTAAAAAATTCTTTTAAAAACATGTCAATGCAAATTCATATGCTCAAGACCTAACCCCCACTGTCTCAGATTGTGAATGTTTACTGATAGGGTATTTGAGGACATAATCAGTGCAAAATAAGCTCATATACATGAATCTGTCATCAGTATAACTGGAATGCTTACAAGAAGGGGAGATGAGGAAGAACATACCCACCCACATGTTGCAGGAAAGAATGGAATTTGTCTTTGGAAGGAGACATGCCATTGTCTCTTCCCTTAAGAATTAATCCAATAAGGCAAGTTAATCAAATGGTCAAGGAAGCACCTCTCAGGTATATATATATATATATATATATATATATATATATATATATATATATATATTCCTTATCTCTTCTCTATTTTTCTTTTGGATGCTCCCAAGTATGGTGCCTTGGACTTTTTTTTTCATTTTTTCTCTAAATTTACCTTCCCACCATATAGCAGTGTGTCCCTCATGTGTCTGTAATCAAAGCATAACTTTCTTTCTCTTCTCTATTTTCTTTCTCTTGGTACTTTGTCAAATTTACAGTTTGTCATCACTGAAGTTTTCCTTTTAGACTCCAATAAGTAGTCATCCAGCTTGCCTTTGAATCTATCCTCAAATTCTTTAGCAATGAGACTAAGAAGCAAAAAGGGACCATGACATCCCAGGAATATGTGAGGGTAAAGGGAAACAATGTGAACACACAGAAGATAAAATGTGTAGCTATAAGCCAAATAAAGAGACCTCAGAAGAAACCCCATTGTCTACAGCCTGCTCTTGGGGTTTGAGTTTCCAAAACTGAGTCTCCTTTTCCTTCAGCCACATGTATGTTATTTTATGCGGCAGCTCCGATAAACTAATGCAACGACTTGATGACTCTCACTAAAAGTGAAAATGACCACATGTTGCAGCCCTTTCTAGGAAAATTTCAGAAGTGCAGGCACAGTTACAGACCATCAGGAAGGCTAAAGTGAATTTACAAATATATATCAAGTTGGCAAAATCCACAGAGCAATAGTCAGCTCATCTTTACTGGGTACAATTTGCATTTCTATGGCTAAGAATTATTGGCCTTACTCCCAGTATAGTGCAATTTATAGAGCTATAAAGTAGTTGAAAGACAATGAAAGGCAGAGCTAACCCAGGATTTGTGGGTAGGATAGCTGGCAGTCTCATTGTCTATTTAAGTGTTATCCAGTTTTCACAGATAGAAACAAACTAGGGTATGCAGAGAAAAGTGGGCTTGTTACATTCCCCTTAAAATGGGAGGGGGATACAACTTTCTATGTTCTGAGCTATCTTGTGTTCATTTAGGTTTCTATAGTCAGTGCAATCATGGGCTGTGGCGTGCCTGTAGTATATAGATTCTAGTCAAAAAAAGCAAGGGCCCTTGTTAAAGGTCTAGGCCAGAATCTGACTTCTAATATTTCTGACTGTTCTAGTGTCTGTGTTATGAGATAGGGAAAAACTAAGGAAAATCCTTTCTCTTAGAAGCAGCATGGAAAGCTGGCCCCAGGGCAGAACCTTTTGAAGCACAGATTCCCTGTGCTTTTGAAACTCCAAAGTCAAGAATTATGGTTTTCTATTTTCTATGCCCTTTTTACTTCACTGTCCCTCCTAGGGGTACCAAAGACAAAATGCAACAAGGGAGAGCAACTATATTGGGTGATGTGGCTAAGACACCTAACAGTGGTTAACATAATACTTCTATTGTGAATTTGACATGGTAAACTTTGCTAAGCAATTTCATATACCCACTCATTAAATCCCCACAATGGTTCCTTATGTGGGCCCATTATTAGGCTTATGATTTGAGGAGAAACAAATTTTGTCTTATGGGAAGTAATGATGTCAACAACCGCAGACAGGAGGCATAACACCACATTCCTATCCAGAACCCCAAAGAGTTTATCTTTCAGGGACCTGGACTCAGGCAAACCTAGACTCTTGGCTTCTACACAGAAAAGAATTTCAGGACTAGCCAATATAAGGCAGAGCTGGAGTTTATTAGATATTTTCATTACAGATTTTAAACATGAGTATTAAGATAAAGAAAACCTTGCTCAATTAGAAAAGTAATATATACTAGGGGGCATAAATTTGTACTTCTCTGAAAGTTACTTTCATCTTTACAATAGTGACATATAGGATTTGAGTTCAGTTTGAAGGTATTATATGCAAACAGTTGCTAAAAGATCTAAATGAGGGTGGTTTCCGAGGTACCCCTGACAGGATTACAATTGGTAACACTTCAGATTACAGTGGTGCGGGAATATAAGACAGCATTGCTGTAAACCAAGTTAAAAGTGTTTTTTTTGTTTTTTTTTTTTTGTTTTTTTCGAGACAGAGTTTCTCTGTATAGTCCTGGCTGTCCTGAAATTCACTCTGTAGACCAGGCTGGCCTCAACTCAGAAATCCACCTGTCTCTCCTCCCAAGTTCTGGGATTAAAGGTGTCGCCACCACTGCCCGGCCCATGTTAATAGTCTTGTTTGTATTCCCAGAAAATTTCCAGAAGGCATCAGGCCCTTACCCAAGGACATACAGAACCAGGCTGTAAGCTTGGTTCTTCTGTTCCAACATAAAGTAATTCTATACAAAAGAAGCATGGTGCTTATCAGTATCCTCCACAGCAAAGGTTGTTGATGGCACAGGACTTCTTGTTTTTCAGCAGATAAGAAGCTACATCAAACCCCAGGAAAACAAAAAGGTTCCTTATACTTTTGTGACCCTACAAATTTCTCTGTCTTGGCATCCTGCCTCGATGGCACCAGGCTTTACTCCTAGTTTTGTTTAACTTCTAAATTCAACATTTTAACCCTGTGAGATATGGAGTACCTTCTTCCTGTTGAGAGAAGAAAATCTGGGTATAAGTTGTGCCCCTGTCTTTTCTCTTAGTTTAACAAAGAAAACTTTACTTGAAATGTAGTTCTGATTGGTCTCCATAGCCCCATCCAGTGCTTGTCTCCTGGGTTTGATGATGAAAATAAACATTTTATGAGATACTTGCTTTGGCTTTCTATGGGAATACTAACCTTCCTCTAGATGTCAGTTCCCAAGATTCTGTGGGTGTGCTGAGGGATTTGTCTGATAGCCTTCTCCGTCACTTGTGTAGTGGTGTTCACCAAGGATAAAGAAGCCAGGGAAGCCTCCTCGGTGTGCTTTGGACTTTCAGTTGCTTTGTAAAGTTCCCTTCTATAGATTCTCTCTGCTAGTGCCTTCTTCTCCGAGTCTCCCCTGCTTTGTGCATGGAGGCAGAGCTTTAAGAAAACTACAGAGACTTCCCCGCCTCTCATGTAACAGTTCCTCCACAGTTTCTCCAAAGCAAGTCTCCCAGCCAGCACAGAGCCAAAGAAGAGCAAACAGACTCCAGCTCTCCAGAGAGGGATTTTCTGAGGTCATATTTGCACTGCACAAGAGAAAGCACTTTCTTTCCCAGACTCCCTTGCTGACTGTGGCTGGATAAAACATTGTAAGAAGCCAGTTTCACTAAACTATTTCTGTGATTAAAAGTCTCAGCAGTTCTCACCACATACACATATGCTTCTAACTGTATCTCCTGATGCTTAAAGTGTCTTGTGACAGGTCCCTACCACATAACTACTTTGTTATCTGTCTTCTTCCTTCTGCCTAATTCCACTGTCCAACTCCCCAAACATCTCAGCCCTCATTCTTGATTCTACAAACTAAGAAATGTGTAAGATGTTTTCTAAAATATAATATAGAGCAGTATGTCTTTCATTCTATACAATAATGGGAATGATTGGACAATGAGAGCTACTAATTTAGGGGAAAATCAAGCCCAATTATTAAAGAATGATGTCTGCAGAATGATGGCTGTTGAAACTTAACTTTATTTGCTAGTTGTAAGTTGCTTCATGTATCAATAGAGTCTCTGATGGCTTTTTGCTAGATCCCACTTATTTTAAATTGTGCTTTATATTAAAGACAAATAGGTTATCAGTGGAAAAAAATCCTAACAAGTTACTGCAACAGAATATTTCCAAGCAGAGTTTTTTTTTTTTATAATATAAAAGTTGATGCAAATATTTATAGTTATGGCAGTACCTGGCACTTCAATCAATGTTATGAAGTATGACATATGGAGATATCACGTTTAAAATGGTGTTGTTCAGCATTCTGAACTTACTCAAAATTCAGGGTTCATAGACACAGGACCTGCACAGTTCTTCAGTGATCATAGGTTTTATTTGATTAAATAAGTCAGATTTGTCAAAATGATACATACTGAACAATATACTTGCAAACATAAAAGAAAGGACAGGGCTACAATATTTCACTCCTGATATTCCTGTGTCTACAGCCTTTTTGTTTTTTAGCAAGTTTTCCCAAAACGCTCATAGAACTTCCAGAAAGGCCACTTGAAATTGGGCTATTCTTCTTGTAAACTGCAAGTGTTTCCATTCATCATCTTTGGAATACTGAATACAGTATCATATATCTGCCTCATTGCTCTTGTAACAGCTGTCAAACTTGGGCAGTGCCCATCAGGAAAGGGATTACACATCCTGATGATTGTCAAGGGCTCTAATCTATTTAGTTCCCTTTAGGCAATGTTCTAATGCAGAGTTCAAGAGCAAAACAACTCCTAATCCAATTTGATCCACCTCAAAAATTGTTGAACTTAGGAACCTCTGACATGATTTAATTAAATATTTCTAGTTTCCCCCTAAAAAGCTCAAAGTCTTAAATTCATCAAAGGTTTTACTAGGGAAACTGTTTAAATAATGGAATGAGTAAGAAGTGATATTGCCACTATATGTATGTTTGGGGAACATATATGAGTGTCATCATAGGATTTCCATAATAAGTCAGATTTGTAAAACGCAGGGGGGGGTCCTGGCGGCCCTAAGCCTGGCAGCGGAGGAGGCCCACGACTGAGGCGGGTCTCACACGTGAGATTCAGGCCGCAGATGCAGCAGCCTGTGCAGCACCCTGGAGTAGACCCAAAGCGGAGGCCTGGGTTCGGAGCACTCCCGCCCAGGGACTGTAGTTCCCACATGAGTCGTAGAAGTAGGCCAAAGAAGACTGAGCTTCCATGAAGTAGTTTTATTGCTGAGAATGGTAAATGTGGTGCGCTCCCCCCCCCCAAAAGCCAGGAGGAGTTCCCTTATATAGGAAAGGGGCTGGACTAGGGAGGAGACTTAATTACCTATGTCCCACGGCCTCATTAATATACATATCTCAAGGCAGAGGGCTCTTAGGCACGCCCCTTACCTGTCTTACATGACCTATGTTTTAGGTTGAATGGAGACTGCACGTCAGGGGCCTGGGTTTTGGAGGCGTGGCCTAATACCTGCAATCTCAGGGTTTCAGGCCAATGGCAACCCTTCCATGGCCCAACATCATTGATACCTTAAGAATATAAGAGAAAGGACAAGGCTACTGTAAGTAATAAGTGTGTTTTTGGGGGTATGTGTATAAGTGTGTGGGCTTATGCGCATGGTAACCATAAGATGATGCAAGGTATCCTTCTTTTTAGTCTTCAGTGTGTTCCCTGAGATAGAGTCCCTCACTGAACCCGAAGCTAGACTGGTTGTACTGGCTGGTTTTGTGTGGCAACTTGACACAAGCTTGTTGAGGAAATGTTTCCATGAGATTCAGCTGTAAGGCATTTTCTCAATTAGTGATCGAGGGGAAGGGACCATTGTGAGTGGTGGTCCGGGTTCTATAAGAAGGCAAGCTGAGCAAGCCAGGGAAAACAATCCAGTAAGAAGCACCCCTCCATGACCTCTACATCAGCTCCTGCCTCCAGGTTCCTGGCCTGTGTGAGTTTCAGTCCTGACTTCCTTTAGTGATGAACAACCATGTGGAAGTGTAAGCAGAATAAACCCTTTCCTCTACAGCTTGCTTCATGGTCATGTATTTTTGTGCAAGAGTAGAAACCCTGACTAAGACACTGGTGGTCAGGAAAATCCCACAATCATTCTGGTCTTTGCCCCTTCATCCATAGACCTGCAGCTGGGCACTTGAACTCAAGTCCTTCTCATTCTGGGCAGCGAGAATTTCACCTCCTGTGCAATCTGCACAACTGACCTTTAAAAGACACAGACATATCCTAAAACAAACAAACAAACAAACAATCATGGGTGTATGTGTGCCTACATAGTTTTATTCATTCAACATAACTCTTAGATGTGATTAAGACCATGGGAGAATATGTTTGATTCCTAGACTTCCTTGGATCATAGACTACTATATGCCTATACTATATCATAGATAAAGAGTAGATTGTTTTTTAAATTCAAGTACCTAAGATATGTGGGTCCTTATGATTCCTTCAAGATACTCATTTTAGAAATAAATTCTGCCTGGCTCCTTTCCAGCCCAAGTTTCCTCGTTCACTTTGAACCATATTTGCAACCACATCACTCTCTCATTCACCTTGGATTTAATTTTGGTTCCTTGGTCACACTAAACTCATTTTTCCCTTCTAGCCTTGTTCCTCTTCCACATAAAAACGTTCTTTCCTCAGATCTTTTCATAATTGTTTTCTACCCCTCAGATTTTACCTCTAATGTAACCCATACAAAGATTTCTCTATAATGATGTAGTTGTTCTGAATAAGAACACACACATACACACATACCCTACACCACACAGCCTCACGTATGTGACTACTTGGTCTGGTAGAACTGTCTGGGAAGGTTAGGTGGTGTGACCTTATTGGAAAAGATGTATCACAGGTTCCAGCTCTGGGATTATTAATGATGTATGTCACTCCTAGTGTGTGTTCTTTGCCTGCTGCCTGCCATTTGAGTGGGAGTTCCCCGCTGTTGCTGCTGCAGTGCCTCCCCTGCACCATCATAAACAATACTCTTGGGAAGTGGCAGTACAATTAAATGTTTATTTTGTAAGTTTCCTTGTCCAGGATATTTTATCTCAGCAGCAGGAAAGTAGCTAATACAGACGCCAAATTCTCTGAAAGATAGCACAGGAGATATAGGACTTATTGTGATCCCCATTTACATTAATATATATGCACAGTATATATGTGTTTGTATATGCGTGTGTGTTCACAAATACAGAGTCTCATAGTCTACCTTATTAACTTTTGTTAATCATTTCAATACCTTATTATTGTGAAAACAGGTACCAGCCATAACTTGTTCACCCCTAGATTGCTAATATCTGGTACCTAAAATATACTTGATATATATTTATATTGTAGATGTATATGGACCAAAGTTTGGATAAAAGACCAATAAACAAAGATGTCTTCCAGTTCAAACTATACTTTTTACTCAACTAATGCATACCAATTTATATTATTAAAGATGACGTAGTATATATAATCCCTCTGTCTAGTAAATTTTTACATGTAGTTTTAATGTCTTGCCTTCCTCATGGCAATTGAAGTTAAAGTAGAACGTGAAAGGTAAATAAACTTTACAGGGGAAATCCACAATGAAATAAGATGTTGGGAAATTCTCATTCAATCAACACATTCTTAATTCTCAAAATCACTCATAGGTATCTCATAATGATCAAAGGAACGTGATTAGGAGAAAAAAAATCATGAAGAGAACACTTTTACAAAAACTGTATCCAAAGACAATGAAGAGCAAATAAGTTGCTTGGATTAAGGGATGAGAAAGACATGCTTTGTTGGAGAAATTGCTCCACGGATGAACTGAGTCTTTAGAGATTTTGGCAAGCAAGGCATATAAATAGCAAGAGTTATCACACCATATCCACTGTTCTCCATGCATCTGTTTCTGGCACTCGAATTGACAACTGGGAATTGTATGTGCTAGATACAAAATTAGTGGTTAACATCCCATTATTAAAATTCACTGTTTTAGCCGGGCATGGTGGCACTCAGTACTCAGAGGTGGAGCTCAGTGGATCTCTGGGAGTTGAGTCCAGCCTGGTCTACAGAGCAAGTTCCAGAACAGCCATGGAATAGAAATACTGGTTCAAAAGAAAAACAAAAATATAATAATAAATAAAATTGATTGCTTGAAACTCAGCTACAATTAACAAGATAACAGAAACACTGACATGAATTCTTTCCTTTGCTGGGACAATTGATGCTGGTCAGCCTCAGCTGAGAAACAGTGATGACTACAAAGAGATCAGCATTATTGAGGTGAACGCTTCTGGAACGTGCTTCCTCAGAGTCTACATAAACTATGTTCCGGAGGTGGCCTAGGTTGTACCTCACACAGGCAGAAAAATCTGTAAAATTTGCCAGATGGCATGGGTGGCATTTGATTTTACATTGTTAAGATTGTGACTGTGCCCTAATTCTTCCCTTTTGAAACAAGAAAAGCATTTAATTGGTTTTGATTTCTCTTATAGAATCCTACAGTTGAGAGGTTTTAATCTTTTAAAGGAGA
This sequence comes from Mastomys natalensis, assembly GCA_021653895.1. NCBI lineage: Eukaryota > Metazoa > Chordata > Mammalia > Rodentia > Muridae > Mastomys > Mastomys natalensis. Next base: position 161,689 of record JAJTUV010002538.1, read on the forward strand.
ATTTGGCTTTTTAGAAAGACTGAGTTTTTACAGAGCCTGAACTTTTAAAACCTTTGAATTTATAAAGACTGTAGAACTTTCAAAGTTTGTAAAATGTTTTATATTTAATAGTAACATAAGTTCTTGGTAACAACAAGAAAGGAAAAGTTATGCTCAATTTATTTGTGAGTCAAGTTGACAGGGAGTCAACTGTCGGCTATCTTTTATATAAAATTAATACAAGCTAGAGTCACCTGAAATGAGAGAACTTCAGTTAAGAAAATGACTCCATAAGTTCCAACTATAAGAAAGCATAGAGCATTTTCTTAATTAGTGATTGATGGGGTGGGAGGTCCAGCCCTTGTGAGTGATGTCATTCCTGGGCTGATGATCCTGAGTTCTATAAAGAAGTGGGTTGAACATGCCATGAGGAAAAAGCCAGTAAGCTATGGCCTCTGTATCAACTTCTGCCTCCAGTTTCCTGTCAGGCTTCCCTCAGTTGATCATTCTATTTGATCATAGCAATAGTAATGCTAAGACAACCATCAATATAAATTAGTATGACAAATGTACGGAAAAATAGGATTATGCAATTTTATTCTTTTTCTTATACGCAACCTTTTACTGAACCAAGCTCATTCCCTGCCCCAACACAAGCAACTTATTGTCTGGTGGTGAAAAAATATCATACCAACTGACCTTATAATATGATCTCATAAGAATGGCATTAAAATATAAGTCAAATGATATTGAGTGAACACAAAGTCTGTAAATATGTTGCTGATAAGCAGTTTGTGACTGACCAGGATAGACAGCCTAGGGCATCTGGATGTGATCATCTTGTTAGAATAGGTAAGAGGTATTAAAACAAAGTGCTTGGTAAAACATGGGTAGTGTGTTTTGTCTTTGTGACTTGTTCAGCTCTCCAGGCAGTAGCCTTGTGCTGGGGGCAACCGCTTTGAAGCCGGGGAGAAATACAGCTTTTGTTGTAGTCTTGGACTCTGGATATCCATGGCAGAGATTCATATTTGGTTGCTAATCCAAAGGCACCTCCAAGTGAGACCTGTTGTTGACAGTGTCATTATAGGAAGATGCATACAAAGGAGCTGGCCAATACTGAAAATATAGGTGTCTATCACTTGCCATCTGATTCTGTGCTATGGCAATTTAGCAGATTTGCAAGATACTTTTCCCAGAATTCTCTCTTTTATGTTGTAAGCCTCCACACTAACTACACATAAATTTCTGCAGTGCTTGGACAGAAAAAGTCAAATAGCAGCCACATGCAAATAAATGAATGACAAAATAGATCTGCCAGAGAAGACTACCAGTTGCCATGAGCTTTGTCTACATTACTGGGGAAACACTTGTGCGGCAGCTTCCTGTCCAACCTTCCAGTTCCTAGACCAGGAGTTGATGTAGCTGTGTCCAGAAGGAGCCAGCTCCTTCACCTGGCACAAGTCAGGTCACCCATCATATAAGTATGGAGAAGTTCTCCTGAGTCCCATGGCATCCACCCCATCTTTCACATCTGTTTCTCCTTCCTGACCTAGTGGTTTATGTTCAACACCAGACAGAGACAATACCCTAAATTGATTTCGCTACAACTCCCAAAATGTACCATGGCTGACCCTGGAATAAATTGCTCATATATAGCACTCCCAGCAGCTGGACCTGTCTGACCAAATCATGGCTCATCCATGACTCTTTGTTTTTATGTTTATGCTAGAGCCTTGCATTTACTACGTATGCCCTAAATAAGAATTCCTGTACCACACAGCACCTCAAATGCAAGATCATATTCAATCTTCATAACTATATCATGAGGCAATTATTATTGCCAATATGTTTTTCTCCTTAATATACAGATAAAAACATTGGACATAGTCACTCAAAGAGGTTTAATTTATCAGAAGTGGCTATAGTTTGGATATAGTTTCAATGTCTCCCAGGGGCCATTGTAATTGGAGGCCTAGTCACCATGGTACCAGTGTTAAAAGGTACCTAGGAAACTTTTAAAATGGGAGGTCATTGCAAGGTCATTAGGTCACTAGGGCATACTTGTGAAAAATAATTTTCTTGAAACTTCTATTATTCTTATGATTATTATTAAAGGAGAAAGCTGATGTCACCTAGCTCTTTTCTTCATAGTTCCAGATACCACCTTCTTGATGAGACACACACTGCTGCCATGAATGTTTTTTCCATAAAGGCAACCCAGCCAAAGACCACCTCATAAAATACCCTGCACTGTGTCATTTGGTCTTTGAAACTCCTGATCTGCAAGGTAAATAATTCTCTCTTCTATATAAGTATCTGTGCTATGTATGTCACACTCTCAGAGGCATGGCATTGAGAATGTGGGAGATTTATTGTGACTAACACAGATAAATGCCTGAGTAGAAAATCAACTAAGCCACTATCTATACCTGCGGTTACAGAAGGACTGCACAAATGGAGTGCCAGGCTCATGAGGGCCAATCCAATGGGATCACTTCTTGGAGATGACTTGGGGCCATTTAGGCAGTCTCCTTCAATGCCCTTATAGAAAACATGCCCACAAATATTTCTACACATAGTTTTGTTTGGGAGCTAAACTAGCTGATTTATCCAAAGTGTTTAGAGAAAAAATCCTGATAAATACAAATACCATTTTGTTTGTCCCTGCCAGATTTGTCATTCAGCTGCTAGCCTCTCCAGACCTTCTGGTTACTCAACTGTAAGTCTGTCATTTTATTACTTGGTATCGCACAGTAACCTACTCACTCTGGTATATTAGCTCCCCCTATCAAACCATCCTATTTTATGTCCCATTTCCTTGTTATTCCTGTTGTCTTGTTATAGTTCAAAACACTAAACATTACATTAGTTCACAATGTAATGTTGTTGCCATATTATCTAAATTCTCAAGAAGTCTAACACATTAATTTTTAACTAAATGGATATCAAGAAGTTCATTTGAGGAGCACTGAGACTTTCAAATTGGGGTGTATATTGAGATGATTTTGTTTCTTCTCTTTTCTTTACTTTTCTCTTTCTCTGCTTCATTTTAGCGCTAGGTATTGAGTCCAGGACCTTCTGCCTGCATGGAAATAAGTACCCTATCACTTAACCACATCTCATTTCACTTAGCTCATCAGTTGAGATATCAGTCTGTCATCATCAATTCCTCCATCCATGATATCATCTAGCTGAAATGACTTATCAAAAGTACCTAAGAACTGTACAAGCAACATGAACCTGTAAATATCCCTAGTTAGTTATTGCTAAATTTTTCCCATAAACCTGTCCTTGTGTTTCAGAAGCTGAGTTTTCTGCTTTTACTCATGCTAAGAAAGCATGAGCAAGGTGGTTTACAGAAGACAAGAGTTTAATTTGAGGCCTACAGTTTTCATAGGGTTAGACTCCATGGTTGTCATGTGGGGAGGCGGTGAAGGCAGCAGGCAAGCAGTTGTGGCACTGGGACAGTAGCTAAGAGCATCTATCATGCAACACAAACACAAGATAGAAAAAAAAAGACACTAGGAATGAGGGAAATATTGAAATCTCAAAGCCTGTCCCCAGTGATTTACCTCCTCCAATAAGGACATACCTACTTTTTTTTTTTTATTGGAAATTTTTTTACAATTCAGATATACTCTCCTTACCCCATTTCCCCCCTCCCTCCCAGGAACTAACTATCCCTTCCCCCATCCTCCTGCCTCCAAGTTGGTATACCCCCACCCACCCTCCCCCGTACCTCACCTCCCCACCCTCGAATATCCCCCCCCCATGTCCAGCCTTCATGGGACCAAGGATCTCTTCTCCCACTTATATATAGCTCCCTTGCATATATAGCTGGAGCCATGGGTCCCTCCCTAAGCGCTCCCAGGCTGGTGGTTTAGACCCTGGTTGGTTGGGATTGTTGCTTTCCTCATGGTGTCCCAAATCCTCTCAACTCCTTCAGCCTTCACTCTATCTTCTCCATTGGGAACCCCATGATCACAGGGAAATGCAAATCAAAACAACCCTGAGATTCCACTTCACACCAGTCAGAATGGCTAAAATAAAAAACTCAGGTGATAGCAGATGCTGGCGAGGATGTGGAGAAAAAGGAACACTCCTCCATTGTTGGTGGGATTGCAAGATGGTGCAACCACTATGGAAATCAGTCTGGCGGTTCCTCAGAAAATTGGACATATCACTACCTGAGGACCCAGCTATACCACTCCTGGGTATATATCCAGAAGATGCTCTAACACATAACAAGGACATATGCTCCACTATGTTTATAGCAGCTTTATTTAAATAGCCAGAAACTGGAAAGAACCCAGATGCCCTTCAACAGAGGAATGGATACAAAAAATGTGGTACATTTATACAATGGAATATTACTCAGCTATTAAAAACAATGAATTTGATAAATTCTTATATAAATGGATGGAACTAGAAAATATCATCCTGAGTGAAGTAACCAATCACAAAAGAACATACATGGTATTCACTCACTGATTATTGGATTTTAGCCCAGAAGCCTGAAATACCCAAGATTCAACTCACAGACCACATAAAGCTCATGAAGAATGATGACCAAGTAGGGGAGCCTTCAGTCCTTCTTAGAAGGAGTAACAAAATACTCAAGGGTGCAAATATGGAGACACAGTGCAGGACAGAAACTGAAAGAGAGACAGACCATTCCACCTGGATATCCATCCTATATGCAGTCACCAAAGGTAGAGGTTGATGTGGAAGGACATACCTACTAATTCTTCCCAAACAACTCACCAACTGGGAAACAAACATTCAAATATATGAGAGTGTGTGTTGGGGGGGGTGTTCTCATTCAAATACTATAATGTGTTTTCATTCATTCCTCTGGCTGCAGTTATATTTTATGTGTTTGTTTTTCATTCTTAGACTTTTAATATCAATTTTCAACCTGAGTTGTACAGTTTATTATTATATGAAACCTATTAATACTAAGCCAGGGGACAGACTACATTCCTTCCCATGCTTCAGACTAAAGATCAATAGTCATTATTCTTAGATCTTTGCCATAAGGAACCTGGAAAGGTATCATCTGTCAAAATCCCAGCTTATTTTTCATATTACAAATCAGCTCTGCTATAAATAAGTCAGCATTAGTAAGAAGATGTAAGAAGAATGCATTAGTAAGAAGAATGCATATATATATATGCATTCTTCTACTAAATGATTTTTGTACAAAATTAATTTTTACACATTGACCTCATGGTGTAATTCTGAAAAATATCTCATAAAACTCAAGGACAATTGGCTTTTCACAAGATAGAAAAGTAGGGAATTGCATTTAAAATAGAGAAAATTAGAGATCAAATGTGGTGGTTTCACTGTCTTCCAAAGTACAAAGGTGTCAAATGAGAATGTAAGCTATGTTTGTCTGTACACAGCCAGATCCTGGGCTCCCTCCCTACCCTACTGTGACTGTAAGGGACTGCATTGCTGAGTTTCTCCATATGGTCTGCTTTGTTATCTTACTACTCTCACATTTAGAGGAATATAATAATCACTTCATCATTTCCAACATCTATTTTCTCAAATCCAGTACAAATGCATTGAGGAATATCGAAGGGAAATGCCTTTTAATTTTCATTAAAAGCAGGTGTTTGTCAAGGTCTTCAACTGCTAATATTTTTCTTTCTCAGCAATCACGTGGAGAGACTTCAAGAATAATCAGGTGAGGTGATATGGGCATACCTTTTCATGTTTGTAAAATTGGCCTCACAGTTTCAGAGAAGGCAGTGAATTGCATGTCTAAACTCACTAAATGATATACAAATATTAAGTATAATACCTGGAAGAAATTGTCTGAAGTTACTATAAGAGTGTTGACCTACCATATCTCTTGAAATTCAAGATGTGCATTTGCTACTTTCTCCTTTAAGAAGTTTTTCTTGCTTGCACTGTGCCAACCCAGTCATCTGTTTACCTGTGTGTAGTTCCATACAGTGTGGAGGATTCACCTATTCTGTGGTTTCTTTCTTGCTCATACTATGGTCATTACCATGAAATCACCAGAATCTATTTTAGATCCCTGAGCCTCTGTCTAGCACATAGTCATAACGTACCGAACAGTAAACCAAATGTAATATTGACATTAATTGACAGTGCAAAGACTCAAAAATGGGACTGGGAAAACAGGAAGCAGTTTAAGTGCCTACTGTGCACTAAAACTGTGCAAGCTAAACACTTGAGTTCAGACCCCAACACCAATGTAAAAAAGGGTAGGCATGGCAGCACACACTTTTAAACCTAGTACTGGGGGCTGAGACAGGTCATCCCTAGAGGTTGCTGACCAGCCACTCTAAGTGAAATCAAGAGAGTTCTAGCTTAAGTGACACACCTAATCCTAACATATAAAGAAGATGTGATAGAGGAGGGTACCTGAAGACAACCTTTGGCTTCCAAGTACACAAGTACATATGAGTCTCCATATACTTAACTACACCACACACACACACACACACACACACACACGCACACACACATGCTCACACACTCATACAAACACACACAAACACATTTTTAAATAAAAATAAGTAATGATTACATCCCCATACACCAGTCAAAGGGATATTCTATATAGAGATAATGGAGAGTAGATTTCCAGTTGAAGGTTAAGGCATTTGAAACCTAGGTTTCCAATGTTTACTTTACTTCTATATTATTTTTATATTGCTTCATCACAAAGTACTGCAATGGAGAGGCTCATGACACCTCCCACTTGTGACCTCAAAGTTCTGCTCATTGTGAAACCTGGTTGATATACTTGACTCTCTGCTTACAGCTCATGAGACAGAAGTCACCATATTGTTTAGGTTTTGCATTTACCTGGCTGATGACAGGAAGAATCAGATGGCAAACTCCTTTGAATCCCACATTCAGAAGTGAAGATATCTCACTTTTTTGATAGAAAGGATACACAAAGATCATGGTGGAGTATTAGTTGCTTTGGCTTCCTTTTGCAATAATCAAATGTCATGCAGATAGTAGGTACTTTATAAATACTTAGAAATAAATTAATGAAATAAGTAATATCAGAAATCTTTCGAACAATAAAATTCTATCAGAGTAGCTGACCAAAATGTTTGAGAATAAGTGACTAAAGAATACTCAGTGTGACTCCTTATCAAACCTAACTACAGCAAGCCTCAGGGAGCATCATCAAAAAGAGAGCGGAAAATTGCAGAATCCAGGGAATGGGGAAGAATTCTGTGAAATGCTGTCTTCTGAATACAACATGGCTATTATACTATGAACTAACAGCAGTCCTGCTCCCCTGCACATAAGTGTACACAATCAAGACAGACAAAATTTCAGCATAGATGGGAAGATGCTCACCAGGATTCCTCTTAATAGAGGAGAGATTGGCAGCTCATAGCTCCTGTGGGAAAGAGAATATTTTTTCTTTGTGGTATGGCTCCAGTCCTCCAGGGGATGGCCTCATATCCCATAGCACCTAGGCACAGCATCAATTAGACTTAATGAGTTTTACTTTCATATAAGAAAAAATACATGGAATTGGGAGAGGAATGTATTGGAGAGAAAAAGGGAGAATTGCAGGTGGGAAAGAGATAGATATGACCATACGTCACTGTTATATGGATGACATTTTCAAAGACTAAATTTTTAAAACAGTTATATAGGCTGCACTTGGTAAAAGAGAGCCCCCCCAAATTCTTAGACTTAACTATATATTTTAGGATGATATATAGACACAGAATAGCTTCATATTTTATTTTGAGGATGTCAGTATTTACTATGTAGTACTTGATTAATAAAAATGGCTGAAAGTATTTAAAAATATATATATATGAATTATAGTATACTAATACTAAAAATATACATAAAACTCCATGATGTTCAGCCATGTGTCTTGCTATATACAGTGTTAAACATTCAAACAAATAGGACCCCATTTCTTCACCATGGACATTTAGGCACTAACTAAGGTTAATAATGTGCAAAAGTCATTTTTAACCTTGAAACTTCCTCATCTTAGTGTTTGATTTGGGTGAGAAAATTCTAGTCATGGTAATTGCTCTACCAAATGAAACAGAAAACCATCTTCATTGAGTTTAAAGAATGGTATCAGAAATTGAGTCAAAAGTCTAAAATCCTCCACTCACACCAACACAAAGCAGATACTGGAAGAGCAGCTGATGCTTTTTGTGAGTGATGTGCTGACTTCAAGAGTGGTCCTGTTTCATGGATGCTAATCTACAATATGTAGTTTGTATCTAGATACAGAACATTCCCTGTGATTCCCCAGGGAATGAGAAATGGTCTTAAATATCACAACCCCTTTTCAGCTCAGACAGAAACTCTCACCCCGGTAACCACATATCTCTGAAGCATGTGTGAAAATAGGCTTTTCCCCCTTGTCATGACTTAGCACATCCCTGGCTAGGTGGTTTTACCATCTCTTCCTCCTTTTCTCTTTCTTATCCAATACATAATTTGAAGATATTAATGAGTTCAATTTACAACGAAAAGGTAATTGTATTTCAAACATAATAATAAGAATCTTGACCTTGTATTATCAAAATAAGTCAGGTAGCTAGCCCAAAGGAACTCACAAATCAATGTTAAACCTGTTTGTTCTAGGGCTTTGTAAACTTAATTGTAATCTTATGGCTATATCCAGCAGGGGTTAAAAAAAACATAGAGGTCTTTGTACAGGTCACTACAGAAGATGCTGATGCTGGAATTATGAACATGAATTAAATAAAGAGCTGACTTTAAGGAATATATATTTGAGCAAAAAATACCTTTTAAAAGGCTGTACATTTTGACACTCAACTCAGAAACTGCTTTGTGACAGGGACAAAAGGCTAGAGAGCATCTGATAAGAATTCTAACACAGTTTGAGGGAACTATGCAACAATGAACAAGTTTGATAGTGATTAAAATGGATCCAGAAAGGAAAGAACAGCATTTGAGGAAGAGAAAATTCACATTTTAGGACAAAATGTGTCCCCAAAAAATCTCAAATCTAGAAAGGCTAGAAAAAAATCACAGTGACTAAAGAGAAAGGTACATAGAGGTGGCACATGGACAGTCACAGAGGGAGGAAATTATGTCACACCAATCCTGCTGATGGATGATGGAATTTGTCTTTTCTTTTCAGAGACGGAAAAGGAATGTATGTGTCAGAGAATGCTAAATGATGCTGCAGTAACGAAACAGCCCCACATCTGCTCCACGCAGGTATTCAGGGACGCAGGCAGTAAAGGCTGTGCTGTTCTTTAGCTGTAACATCTAGACTAGTGATCACCTGAGGCAAAAGAGAAAACTTGGGATTGAGCAGAAGGATTGTACAGTTTGGCCAGAGAGTCACATGCTACTTCTCTTCATGTCATTGTCTGAACTAGATGCAGGGCCACAACTAAGGCAGAGCTCTAAAAGGTAGGGAACGGAACGACAAATTTGATGAGCATTATACTTTCTGACAGAGAACTACCAAGTTTTTGTGGATGAGATAAATATGTTACCTGATTTTCTAAATGGCCAGTAAGTAAATCTAGGCTTGACTAGTATAATGGCTTTTTTTTTTTCTTTAGGAATCAGTCAATCACACAATGCTATTGATGGTTTTTATCTAAAGCAGAAGGAAGATACTCTAAAAATAAAAATATACTCAGGGTCTGAAAGGCAATATAGACATTAGGTTATAATCTGTCTTAAAACAGGTTTGAGTTATCTTATCCAATTAGACTTTGTTAAAGTATGGGGATCAAGGTGAAGATGCGTCATGAGGCTCAATTTCATCTTGAGACTTACATATCCACATATGTAAGTATGTGCATATGTTCATATACAGGTATATATGTATATATTTGCATTTAATGCATTTAATTATTCTCCATTGATGTATATGTATGTACTATTGCCACAGTGTGTAAGGGAGTGGGTCAGAGAAGAGCTTTCCAGAGTTCATTCTTCTCTCTTTCTACCATATGAGTTCTGGGGATTAAATTTGGATTCTAAGATTTGGCAGCAAGTGACTTTTCTGACTGAGCCATCTCATGGGCCCACGAGATGCTCAGTGTTTCAAGTCAATAGTTTGAATGAAGACTGAGAAACCATGTCCTTGAAGTTTTCAAGCCAGTCCAAGAAAATAGCGACAGCAAAAGGTCATGATGCAGTGAGGAAAGACATGGAGAGCTGAGGTATTTCAGCAGGGCAACACTGTAATGAGGTCTTGTTTCAGGGTCACAGGCTGGCTTATTGTACAAAGGTAAAATCAGACATATGTAGCAGAGTAGCAGTGTGGTGAACTGTGGGAAGTATGTTCCCTTTGGCACACTATGCATAAAAACTGTTGTGTTAACATGTTAAGATGAGGACAGTGGGGGTGGGCAGATTCCATGCCCGCCCTTCACACTTGTCAAACCAGAGTTGAGCATTTATAATGAACTGAAAAAATAGGATAGCAGAATAACACAAACAAAACATTTATAGAAGTTTAGGAATCAGGATGGCAAGACAGAATGCATATTATAAGTGTGAACATGTAGAAATAATAATGTAATTAATTCAAGTAGAAAATAGGCAAAGAGAGAAGTAGGAAAGGAGTGTAAAGGTGATTTAAGATAGATGTAAGTGAAATCAGAGCAAGGGCAAAGGGAAAAAAAGCTAGAGAGGTGAGGGAAAGGAAAACAGAGTGAAATGAGGCGTGGCTGAGGGAGCAGACAGACTGGAGAGGGATACAGTAATGATTACCTCTAATCACTGAGAAGCTTTCAAGTGGGAGATGGATGGAATCTATTTGACCTTAAGGTATGGAACTAGGAGCAGTAAATGCAAATTAAAAGGGGGTAGACTTGGGTTCGGTGTTATAACAATCATACCTGCCCTGCCCAAAGGAGCAATGAGCTGCACACAAAGAAAATAAATTTCCCTGTTGCTGGAAGAGATCAAGCGGGAGAACGGAAATGACACCCAACAATAACACTGAACTGTTGAAATGCCTGCAAAGCTTGTGCTCAGGGCTCACTCTATTATGACATGCATTGCTCACAACTGGACCCTTATCCTGATCATTTCAATCATGAGGAAACTGAGGCTCAGTGAAACTCAGTGATTTGCTGCAGGAAGCTGGTGTTACCCTCAGATCCCTGGAAGTTTCCTTCCTGCAAAGACCTTTCTTGAGATCTGAGGATCCGAGGTGCAGGCATGGGCAACATTCCCTCACTTTGGGGACTTCACATTAATAGACCAAGCACTAATGTTTAGAAATGTGAGGAGAGAAAATTAATGTGAATCCATATAATATAATCCATTAAACAATATTCCATAACATACTTTATATTATTACTGGCTATATTGTCTGTCTCTATAACTAGGAGTAATAGCGAGTAGGATTTTTTCAGTGATGAATCATAGATTCTTTGAAGGCAACAGACACATAGCAAGTACGCAAAAATACTTATGTAATAGATGCTGTAGCACTTTTTTATATATGGCCCAATTACTTTGTATTATTACTGGCTATTGTCTGTCTCTATTACTGTAAGTTGTCAAGGGGTAGAGGTTTTTTCAATAATGAATTATAGATTCTTTGAAGGCAACAGACATATAGTAGGTACCTAAAAATGTTTATGTAATAGATGCAAAAATTGCTGGGAAATTTTCACCAGGATACTCTAAAGAATATGCAGGGTGTTTATGTAAAAACCTTTTAGCATTTATTTACCTCTTTGACACACTGTAATGATGAATCTTAGTTGTCAACTGGAATGGACTGGGACATACCTAAATCAGTGAAACACACTCTAGATTTGCCCGTGAAGGCATTTCTAAGGATGTTAGCTATGGAACAATAGCCCATTGTGATTGTGAGCCGTGCCATCCAATAGAATAGGAGCCTTCCTATAATATAAGGCCAAGAAGAAAGATGTGTGATAGCATAGGAATACTCATGGTCTACTGCCCACCCTCTATGAGGCAAATAGCTTTCCTTCCCCATGAGACACATAGCTTTCCTATACCATGAAGCAAATAGCATTCCAGTATCATGAGATGAATAACTTCCCCTGCCATGAGATGAGATGCCTTTGTTCTGACATGTGGTAGATAACTTCATATCCCATGAGATAAGTAGCTTTCCTCTATCATAGGTGAATAGCTCTGCCCTGCCATGAGGTGAAAGGTTAACAGCTTCCATGAGGTAAGAGCTCCCTGAGGTAAATAGTTCCCCTCTGCTCTGTTCTTCTCTATGGTATTTCTCCTTTTCTACAAGGCATGAAGTAAAGGAGCCAGCAAATCATTAGCTAACACCCCTGAAACCATGAGCCAAAGTAAATCTTTCTTTAAGTTGTTTATTTGAGGCATTTGTTTCAGCAATGAAAAGATCTGGCTAATGCGTTTGTCTTAACCAGCTCCAAAACGGTCATGGCTGCCATTGACCATTTTCAACCCTACTAATAATCTAGAACCAAGGAAACAAACATGTTAGTGAAGTGCTAGATGAAAAACATTTTCAGCTTTACATAGAGAACTGGTCAGATTAACCCATACAGCATTGTCATTGTGACATAAAACAGCTACATGCAATATAAGGTGATATGAATGTTTAAATAAAACTTTATACAAACAAACATGTGGTGGATGCATCTCAAACAGCTTCAGCTTGCCAGATCCTAGCCCAGAGTGTCTTAAACTGAAAGCAAGGTTGATATGGACATGGATACCACTTCAAACTATTTAAATCAAGGAATTTTTATTTCAGCCTTCTCTGTTATTTCTATGAGAAACAAGCCATTAACAAAACACACTATATTTTCCTCACGGTCTAGCAGCAGAAGGATAAAAGGTATATGTTCAGTTTATTATACAGATGAAACACCCCCAGAAGAAAACCCATTTATCTCATTGTTTAATATGCTATCATTTCAGGTTATCTGCCAAAGAAATTAACGTAAGTAAAGAAAGGTTCCTCTCCCCTGGAAGACATAATTTGAACAAGAGTTGCTTATCAGAGTAAAACATACTTGGGCTGGGGAGACATATCACACAAATATGAGTTCTGATCCCTAGCACGCACCAAAAATGCTGGGTACAGTCCCATGCATCTCTCATTGCAGCCCTTATGGAAACAGAGACAGCTAGACTCCTGGAGCACATTAGATAGCCAGCTTGTGAACATACAAGTTCCAAGTTCAGGAAGACCACATATTCATTAGTGTGTTTGTTCACGGAAAAGTAGAGAGCTAGCTAACAAAGACACATAGATCTGTCCTCTCTGCAATAGGGCTGGTAAAAAAGAACATAACTTGTACTTAGATGCTCTTCAGTTGCTTCCTTGGCAATGCTGGCTGCATCATTTCACCTTTCCGGAGTGAGAGTGTCACTCATAATTTAAGAGTTAGGTTTTAAGCATAGCCAAATTGGTGGAGACTAATCAGAGGAGGTTTTTGCTACTGAATATACACTGTGTTTCAGAATCCTACTTGACTTCAAATTTCGAGTGATAAAGTCCCTGGAAACTGACCTCCAGGTGAAATGAATTTGAAGTTTGTTGCTAAAGTGATCTCTGAGACTCATTTGACTTGTAAAACCATCTCTAAGTATCTAAATTAGTCTTTTGGAGATCAAAGCAAAAGCAACTAAGGAAGAATAGGCCACTCCAAATGAGCAAAGGGAAACTTCACAAGCCCATCCCAGGACAATGCCTTTTTCGGAAGCATTCTCATCAAGGAAAGTTGAGCCAAAAGTTACCTAATAGTATCTTATTTATCAGGTCAGGAAGGCAATGCCTGTAATTGAGGGTGGAAAGAAGTTCAACAACAGTTTAGATGCTTCTCTACAAGATGGTGAAAGAAATTGAATTTATTGTCAAAGGAAATCATGACCACCAAAGAAAAAAATCAGAGAGTAAACTGGAAGAAGGAAATCTGTTTATAAGATGACGGATACAAGACTAAAATTCAGCTGCTGGCATTTTCTTTCTTGTCTATTCAAAAAGCCCGGGAGCTGCTCATATTCCTTTCTCACTGGGAAGAGTCACCAGCCTCAGCGGACCCTTTTGACCAGACATCTAGCTCTCACAGACAAAATCAAGCAGTTTGCCAGATCGTTAGGCTCCCAGAGAAACAAATAGATCAAGGGTTGCCTGTAAAGTTGATGGCCTTTTGAGGTGATCAAAACTAGAGGGGCAGAAGAACCCATTTTTTTTACCTCAATGTGTTCTAAATCAGCTTTATCGGGAGCTTCTGAAGGTAGAGGAGCTTCTCTGTGTTTGAACTTTAAGTCTCCTTGAGCCAGTGAAGCTGTTTTCCCACAGTGCTGAACAGTAAGATGAACTGGTCCTTGTCCAAAGCCTTAACTGTCAGATCATCACTTACACATAGTCCAGAAATAGGGACAACTGTTGTATTTTATGTTTAGGTAACCATCTGTGCTCATATAATACTCAGGTTAAAGACAGAGGGAGGAAGAAGAGGAGGAGGAAGAGGAAAAGGAGGAGGAAGAGGAGGAAGAAGAGGAGGAGGAGAAATTTCTACGTCTTTTTAAATGGCAGATTTGGTGCTCATGTTCAATACTCTGGCCTCTTGTTTTAGAATGACAACTATCCCAATATGTCAAGTGTTGTGAGTTATGTTTAATCTGGTGGAGGCTGAGTATTCAATAAATGGGCATTCATTTCCACATTTGCAAAATGTAAAATGGACTCATTCATTTTTCCTGTATTTGCAAAATGTAATACTTTCTGTTTCTCTTAATTTTAATCGAAATGATGAGAGAGTTTACTACTCTGAGATCTCTGGAAGCCTTGCGTGCCTTAGTAAAAGAAAACTGAGGTTTGTATGCAATCCTAACTTCTTTTAACCTTCAAGGTTAGTTGTTGTTATTGACTCTTGTTACAGATGTTTCATGATAGCAGCTCAAGCCCATTTTCACAAATAAAGGAAAAAAATGTTTTTTTTTCATAATTCTAGTATTAGCATTGTAGCCCTTTATTTCATAACCTTGAACAAGTCACAGTGTTTTCATGAATTCAATGATTTAATGCCTACTCTCCAATGAAAGCATTCTCCTCAATGCATCCTCTAAAATAGATTTTCTTAACTCACACCAGATCCTGGTCTTTCCCTGATCTAGTTCCATGACTGGATCCCTTCCCGAAGAATTCGATTTCAAAATGACTGAGCTTCCTTGTTGGCTGTGACAAAGACCTCATTCTCACCCTAGAAGACCCACCCACATCTTATCATGTCTGGCCATGTGTCACTCTTCAGCATAGCTTGTGTTTTCTTCACTTCAAAACATAATATTAAGATTATGTTATTATTAAGATTCCCAATAGAAGAGAAACCTAGCTTAGAGAACCAAAATTCAACAATCTGTTCTTATATTGCACAGTCATAGACATTAAAATATTTTAAACCAAATCAAAGGAAAAAAAAAAACAAACAAACCCTCCCCCCAAACAAACCTTAAAACCTTTTCTAAAACGTATTTTATTTTCAAAGTTAGCACACACAGTTAAAGAAATCATCCATTTTCAAACAAAGTGTCTTGTAGATTCCTTTCCTGCCCACCTCCCTTCTCTTTTTACATTGTAAGCCTGACCCACTCTGCTTTCTATTTTCAGGTCACCCATCCTTTTGTCCTCCCAACTTCTTTACAC
>JAJTUV010002539.1:0-47500 GCA_021653895.1 Mastomys natalensis
ACCCACCATGTAGTGCAAGGAATCGAACCTAGGACTTCTGAAGACCAACCAGTGCTCTTAACAGCTCCAATCACCTCTCCAGTCCAATACAATGGTTTGGGGGTTTGGGTTTGTTATGTTTTAATTTATTTATTTATTTTATTTATTTATTTATTTATTGGATATTTTATTTACATTTCAGATGTTATCTCCTTACCCCATTTCCCCACCCTCCCAGAAACCCCTTATCTCATCCCTCCTCCTCTGGCTTCTATGAGGATGTGCCCCCACCCATCTCCTACTCCCATCTCCCTACCCTCAAATACCCCCACACTCAGCGTCCAGCCTTCATGGGACCAAGGATCTCCTATCCCATCTTTGCCTGACGAGGCCGTCTTCCCCTACATATACAGCTGGGGCCATTGGTCCCTCCCTATGAGCTTCCAGACTGGTGATTTAGACCCTGGGAGCTCTGGTTGGTTGGTTTGTTGCTTTCCCCATGGGACCACAAACCCTTTCAGTCTCCTTCAGTCTTCTCTCTAAACTTTTTCCATTGGGAACCCCATGATCAGTTGAATGGTTAGCTGTGAGCATCCACCTCTGTACATGTCAGGCTCTGGCAGACTTCTAAGGAGACAACTGCATCAGACTCCTGTCAGCATGTGCTTCCTGACATCCACATCAGCTTCTACCTTTGTGACTGCACGTGGGATGGATACCCAGGTGGAATGGTCTCCAGACAGCCCCTCCTTCAGTTTCTGTCCTACACTTTGTTTCCATATTTTCTCCCTTGAGTATTTTTTACTTCTTCAAAGAAGGACCGAAGCACCCATATTGGTCTTCCTTCTTCATGAACTTCACGTGGTCTGTGAGTTGAATCTTGGGTATTGTGAGCTTCTGGGCTAAATATCCAATTATCAGTGAGTGAATACCATGTGTATTCTTTTGTGATTGGGTTACCTCACTCAGGATGATATTTTTCTAGTTCCATCAATTTGCCTAAGAATTTCTCTAATTCATTGTTTTAGTAGCTGAGTAATACTCCGTTGTGTAAATGTACCACATTTTTTTGTATCCATTCCTCTGCTGAAGGAAATCCATCAATGTAATCCACTATATAAACAAAATCAAAGAAAAAAAAAAACATGATCATCTCACTAGATGCTGAGAAAGCATTTGACAAAATTCAACATCCCTTCATGGTAAGTCTTGGAAAGATCAGGAATTCAAGGACCATACCTAAACATAGTAAAAGCCTGTAAATATACAGCAAGCCAGTAGCCAATATCAAACTAAATGGAGAGACACTTGAAGCATTCCCACTAAAATCAGGTACTAGACAAGGCTGCCCACTCTCTCCCTACCTATTCAATATAGTACTGGAAGTCCTAGCCAGAGCAATTAGACAACAAAAGGAGATCAAAAGGATACAAATAGGAAAGGAAGAAGTCAAAATAACACTATTTGCAGATGTTAAGGGTTTTTGTTTGTTTTTTGTTTTTTTGTTTTTTGAGACAGGGTTTCTCTGTGTAGCCCTGGCTGTCCTGGAACTCACTCTGTAGACCAGGGTGGCCTGGAACTCAGAAGTCCACCTGCCTCTGCCCCCCAAGTGCTGGATTAAAGGTGTGCGCCACCACCACCCGGCACAGATGTTAAGTTTTTAAATACTTGGAAACCAGTAGCTGGGGTTCCCTGACCAAGACCTATGCAAGATTGAGCAATCAGTGTTCCATTATAGATGAGGGGCAGCTCCTCCTTGAGTACCTATGGGCAGTTAGTAATTGTTAGGGAAGGGGTACATGAGGCCACACCCTCTCCAAGGAGCTATTGAAAGTTAAGGGTTACTGTGGGAGGGGAATCATTTCTACAGTTGACCATGCTCATGCCAGGATATTAAACACAGTAAATCCTTAAATAAAAATGACATGAAAATAGGAGGAGACTTGTGTGGAGAAGTGGAGACTTTAGGAGTAGAATGCGAAAAGATAAATATAATGGGTGAAATGCCCAAAATGCACTGCAACATGTAAAAGTTATCAAAGAATAGTAAGTAATGAAACATTTAAAATTCTTACATACAAAAATCTATTACACATTATATCTAGTGTGATCAAATTGACTTTACCCCATAGATTCAAGAATGATTCGGCACATGAAGGCCAAAAATATATATAATACGTCATATAAAAGGATTCTCAATAGATGCTGAAAAAGCTTAAACAAGCAAACAACAAAAACCATGACTTGTCTTTGCCTTAAACTGAAAAGAGAAAAACTTATTCCAAGGAAGTGGGCTAGGAATCGAGCAGGTATCTTTATACTAGTGTCTGATAAAATAGACTTCCAATTTAAAGTAAGTAGAAGAGATAAAGGTGTACACTTCATTCTAATCAAGCAAACAATTAACTAAGAATACGTAATAATCCTCAACACATATGTGCCAAACTCAAATAAAATCCAAATAGTACTACTAGATTTCAAGACACAAATTTTAAATCTAGTTCATTAGTACTAGGTAACAATATAATATACACAATAAAAAATTGTTTTAAATTGTATTATATTTTATGTACTCACTTGTATGCCTATGCACATTCTATGACGCACATGTGGAGGTCAGAGAAAAACTTACTCCAACAGGCCGTTTATTTAGATAAACAGAAGAAACATCAGAATTAAATGACATCATACATCAAATGGACCTAACAGATGTTTACAAAGTAGTCCTCACAAATACCAAGAATATACATTCTACTCAACAGCCCATGAAGCTTCTCTAAAAAAGACCACATACTGGAACACAAAAAGATCAAAACAAAATGCAATAAAACTTAAAGTCGCCCTTCGCCGGGACCCTGGTCCTTTTGCCTGGGGCAGGCCCATAGCGTCTGCTCCTGTGGAAACACTGGATCCTGAGACATCCTAGAGGGACCTACTACACCCAGAGCAGAGGGTAAGACACCTTGCCCACTACCCCACGCCGCAGAGTTACAACTGGGAGCCAGGTGGGGCTTAAGGAACTAGCAGGCACCCAAAGCCCGCTCCTCCGGACTATAACTTCCCTTGCGCACGGACCCCGGTCCTTTGGCCTGGGCAGACCCCATAGCGGGCTGCTCCTGTGGAAACACCGGATCCTGAGACATCGTAGAGGGACCCACTGCACCCAGAGCAGAGGCTGGTCTGCTCCTGTGGAAACACTGGATCCTGAGACATCCTAGAGGGACCCACTGCACCCAGAGCAGAGGAGCAGAGGACACTTAACTGTCTGCGCCTGCGGAACATCTGATCCTGAGACATCCTAGAAGACCTACTGCATCCAGAGCAGAGGGAGCTTAGGACACAGGAACACAGAGACATCTGGAATCTGAGGAGATCTTACACAAGCAAGATAACTGGAAAGACAGACTCCAGTCAGACACAGTGAGCACAGATAAACACTAGAGTCAACCAGATGGCGAAAGGCAAGTGCAAGAACACAAGCAACAGAAACCAAAGTTACCTGACATCATCAGAACCCAGTTCTCCCACCATAGCAAACCCTGGATACTCCATCACACAGGAAAAACAGGACTCAGAATTAAAATCACTTCTCATGATGATGATGGAGGATTTTAAGAAGGACATAAGTAACTCCCTTAAAGAAATACAGGAAACACATTTAAACAGGTAGAAGCCCTCAAAGAGGAAACACAAAAATCCTTGAAAGAATTGAAAGAGAACACAGGTAAACAGGTAGAAGCCCTTAAAGAGGAAACACAAAAATCCTTTAAAGAATTTCAAGAAAACACAACCAAACAGGTGAAGGAATTGAACAAAACCGTCCAGGATCTAAAAATGGAAATAAAACAATAAAGAAATCTCAAAGGGAGACTACTCTGGAATAGAAAACGTAGGAAAGAGATCAGGAGTCATAGACGCAAGCATCACCAACAGAATACAAGGATAGAAGAGAGAATCTCATGCGCAGAAGATACCATGGAAAACATTGACACAACAGTCAAAGAAAATGCAAAATGCAAAAGCTCCTAACACAGAACATCCAGGAAATCCAAGACGCAATGAGAAGACCAAACCTAAGGATAATAGTATAGATGAGAGTGGAGATTCCCAATCTAAAGGGACAGTAAATATCTTCAACAAAATTATAGAGGAAAATTTCCCCAACCTAAAGTACAAGACACTCATAAACATACAAGAAGCCTACAGAACACCAAACAGACTAGACCAGAAAAGAAATACCTCCTGTCACATAATAATCAAAACACCAAATGCACAAAACAAAAGAAAAATACTAAAAAGCAGTAAGGAAAAAGGTCAAGTAACATATAAAGGCAGACCTATAAGAATTACACCAGACTTTTCACCAGAGACTATAAAAGCCGAAGATCCTGGTCTGATATCATACAAACCCTAAGGGAACACAACTGCCAGCCCAGACTGCTATACCCAGCAAAACTCTCAATCACTGTACATGGAGAAACCAAGATATTCCATGACAAAGCCAAATTTGCACAATATCTCCCCATAAACCCAGCACTTCAAAGGATAATTGATGGAAAACACCAACACAAGGAAGGAAACTACAACCTACAAAAAGCATGGAAGTAATCTTCCAACAACTCCAAAAAAAGATAACCACACAAACATAATTCCACCTCTAAACAAAAATAATAGGAAACAACAATCATTTTTCCTTAATATCCCTCAACATCAATGGACTCAATTCTCCAATAAAAAAGATGTAGACTATCAGACTGGATACATAAACAGGAACCAGAATTTTGCTGCATACAAGAAACGCACCTCAGTGACAAAAACAGACATTACCTCAGAGTAAAAGGCTGGAAAACAATTTTCTAAGCAAATGGACCCAAGAAACAAGCTGGAGTAGCCATTCTAATATCAAATAAAATCGACTTTCAACCAAAAGTAATCAAAAAAGATAAGTAAGGACACTTCATACTCATCAAAGGAAAAATCTACGAAGATGAACTCTCAATTCTGAACATCTACGGCTACAAATGCAAGGGCACCCACATACATAAAAGAAACTTTACTAAAGCTCAAAGCACACATTGTACCTCACACATTAATAGTGGGGATTTTAACACCCCACTCTCTCCAATGGACAGATCGTGGAAACAGAAACTAAACAAAGACACATTGAAACTAACAGAAGTTTATGAACCAAATGAATTTAACAGATATCTATAGAACATTTCATCCTAAAGCAAAAGAATATACCTTCTTCTCAGCACCTCATGGTACCTTCTCCAAAATAGACCATGTAATTGGTCACAAAACAGTCCTCAACAGATACAAAAAGACTGCATCCTATCAGATCACCACGGTCCTAAGGCTGGTATTCAATAATGACAAAACCAAGGGAAAACCCACATGCATGTGGAAACTGAAGAATGCTCTACTCAATGATGACTTTGTCAAGGAAGAAATAAGGAAGAAATTAAAGACTTCCTAGAATTTAACAAAAATGAGGAAACATCATACCAGAACTTGTGGGACTCCATGAAAGCAGTGCTAAGAGGAAAACTCATAGCTCTAAGTGCCTACAAAAAGAAATTGGGGAGAGCACACATTAACAACTTGATAGCACACCTGAAAGCTCTAGAACAAAAAGAAGTAAATACACCCAAGAGGAGTAGGCATCAGGAAATAATCAAACTCAGGGCTGAAATCAACCGAGTAGAAACAGAAAGAACTATACAAAATATCAACAAAACCAGCAGTTGGTTCTTTGAGAAAATCAACAAGATAGATAAACCCTTAGCCAGATTAACCAGAGGGCACAGAGACAGTATCCAAATTAATAAAATCAGATCTGAAAAGGGAGACATAGCAGAAACTGAGGAAATTTAAAAAATCATCAGATCCTACTACAAAGGCCTATACTCAACAAAACTGGAAAATCTGGATGAAATGGACAACTTTCTAGACAGAAACCAGGTACCAAAGTTAAATGAGGAGCAAATAAACCATCTAAACTGTCCCAAAACCCCTAAAGAAATAGCAGCAGTCATTAAAAGTCTCCCCACCAAAAAAAGTCCAGGACCAGATGGTTTTAGTGAAGAATTCTATCAACCTTCAAGGAAGACCTAATACCAAATTCTCTTCAAACTATTCCACAAAATAAAAACAGAAGGAACACTATCTAATTCGTTCTATGAAGCTACAATCACACTCATAGCTCAACCTCACAAAGACCCAACAAAGAAAAGAGAACTTCAGACAAATCTCTCTTATGAATATTGATGCAAAAATACTCAATAAAAATTCTAGGAAACCAAATCCAAGAACACATCAAAAACAATCATCCATCATGATCAAGTGGGCTTTATCCCAGAAATGCAGGGATGATTCCATATTCGAAAAATCCATCAATGTAAAACCACTATATAAACAAACTCAAAGAAACAAACCACATGATCCTCTCACTAGATGCTGAGAAAGCATTTGACAAAATTCAACATCCCTTCATGGTAAAAGTCTTGAAAGATCAGGAATTCAAGGACCATACCTAAACATAGTAAAAGCAATATACACAAACCAGTATCCAACATCTCTGTTGCGTTGTGGGTCCATGTGTCTGCCATGACGCAGTAGGCTGGGATGGTAGTTCAGCATGGCAGGAGCTCACGGGATCTTGGCTGAGTTTATTCCATGCAACACCAGGGAAAAGGAGGGCCACAGAATGTTTGGCTGTGTTTGTCTCACACCGCACCAAGCAGACACGGCCAGCTCATACTTGGACGGGGAACAAACTCAGTCTGGTTCCATGGGGGTGCAGAGCTCTTGGATTGGGGGTCCCTTTGCCCGGATTTGGCTAGTAGGGACCGACTGGTCTCAAGCCCTGGGCTCTCAAACCACTGAGAGGCCTCGGAAGAACTGAGACTGGGGGCATGTGGGCGCATGACCAGCCAACCCACAGCTGAGAGAAAAGGGGGAATTGGGGATCCCTTTGCCCACAGGCAACTGGGATTGACTGGTCTCAAGCCCGGGCTCTGAGGCCGCGGAAGGACTGAGACTTGGGGGCATGTGGGCACATGACCGGCCATCCCACAGCCGAGAGAAACAAGAAAGGGAGGGAAGAAAGAGGCCCTGGCAGCACCCCGAGGAAGAGATTTGGTTACAGTACTTGCTTAGCAGACTTGGCGGCCTGGTTAGCTTGCTTGAAGATGTGGGTCCTGGTGGTTGTCTGAGAGATGGCTGTTTGGCTTGCTTGTCTGTAGTTGCCTGGCTGTTCAGGGCTCCACATTGGTCGCGCCATTATGTGGGAAAAATCCGGCGGGCGCAGCAGAGCAGGCCCCAGGCCCACGCGGCAGCAGACCCGAGGCCCAGGCAGCAGCAGCCTGGGACCTGCGGGGTGGAGGCTGCCTGGAGGCTTCCAGGCAGCCTGTGTCACATACCGAGGAAGGTCCCAGGTTCCAGTGGCTGGAGGCTTTGGCGGCGGTGGCCTGGCAGGCCCAATGATACGAGGAAGTCCTTGGTTCCAAAAGGCTTTATTGTCATGGTGGATGGTGGATGGATCTGGACGTACCCCCCCAAACTCAAGGCAGACCTGAGTTAAGTAGGGAGGGAGAAGTAGGAAGGGCCTGGGGAGGGGAGGAATGCTTAATTGGCTCCGCCCTCTGACCTTCATTAGTATGTAAATCCCTAGGCCTGAGGCCTGTAGTTACACCCTCTACCTGTGCACTTTGGCAGGGGCTGTAATGGCCTACGTGACTGAACAATGTAGGTCTATGGAGATTGGACTGCTTGTTAGGACTCTGAGTTCTGGGGACTTGGCCGAACTACCTGCCGTTTCTCCCTTGGAGTCTCAGGGTTCTAGACCCATGCCCAGCCAAGAACCAGAATACCCTTACGCAGTCCCACAAAGGCCCATACCTAAACATAGTAAAAGCAATATACAGCAAACCAGTAGCCAACACAAACTAAATGGAGAGAAACTTGAAGCATTCCCACTAAGATCAGGGAATAGACAAGGCTGTCCACTCTCTCCCTACCTATTCAATATAGTACTGGAAGTCCTAGCCAGAGCAATTAGACAACAAAAAGAAGTCAAAGGAATACAAATAGGAAAGGAAGAAGTCAAAATATCACTATTTGCAGATGATATGATAGTATACTTAAGTGTCCCCAAAAACTCCACCAGAGCACTCCTAAATCTGATAACTTCAGCAAGTGGGAGGTTATAAATTCAACTCGAACAAATCAGTAGCCTTCCTCTATATGAAAGATAAACAGGCTAAAAAAGAAATTAGGGAAATGATACCCTTCACAATAGTCACAAATAATATAAAATACCTCGGGGTGAATCTAACCAAGCCAGTGAAAGATCTGTATGACAAGAACTTCAAGTCTCTGAAGAAAGAAATTGAAGAAGATCTCAGGAAATGGAAAGATCTCCCATGCTCATGGATCGGCAGGATTAATATAGTAAAAATGGCCATCTTGCCAAAAGCAATCTACAGATTCAATGCAATCCCCATTAAAATACCAACTCAATTCTTTACAGAACTAGAAAGAGAAATTCTGAAATTTATTTGGAACAACAAAAACCCAGGATAGCGAAAACCATTCCCAACAATAAAAGAACTTCTGGAAGAATCACCATCCCTGAACTCAAGCTGTACTACAGAGCAATAGTGATAAAAACGGCCTGGTATTGGTACAGAGACAGGCAGGAAGATCAGTGGAAATAGAGTTGAAGACCCAGAAATGAACCCACACAACTATGGTCATTTAATCTTTGACAAAGGAGCTAAAACCATCCAGTGGAACAAGGACAGCATTTTCAACAAATGGTGCTGGTTCAACTGGAGGACAGCATGGAGAAGAATGCAAATCGATCCATTCTTATCTCCTTGTACAAAGCTCAAGTCCAAGTGGATAAAGGACCTTCACATAAAACCAGACACACTGAAACTAATAGAAGAGAAGGTGGGGAAGACCCTGAATACCTAGGCACAGGGGAAAAGTTCCTGAATAGAACACCAATGGCTATGCTCTAAGATCAAGAATTGACAAATGGGACTTCATAAAATTGCAAAGTTTCTGTAAGGCAAATGACACTGTCAATAGGACAAATTGGCAACAACAGATTGGAAAAAGATCTTTACCAATCTCACATCCGATAGAGGACTAATATCCAATATATACAAAGAACTCAGAAGTTAGACTCTAGACAACCAAATAACCCTATCTAAAAAATGGTGTATGGAGCTAAACAAAGAAATCTCAACTGAGGATATGTGAATGGCCAAGAGACACCTAAAGAATGTTCAGCATCCTTGGTCATCAGGGAAATGCAAATCAAAACGACCCTGAGATTCCACCTCACACCAGTCAGAATGGCTAAAATAAAAAACTCAGGTGATAGCAGATGCTGGCAAGGATGTGGAGAAAGAGGAACACTCCTCCATTGTTGGTGGGATTGCAAGATGGTGCAACCACTATGGAAATCAGTCTGGCGGTTCCTCAGAAAATTGGACATATCACTACCTGAGGACCCAGCTATACCACTCCTGGGTATATATCCAGAAGATGCTCTAACACATAACAAGGACATATGCTCCACTATGTTCATAGCAGCTTTATTTATAATAGCCAGAAACTGGAAAGAACCCAGATGCCCTTCAACAGAGGAATGGATACAAAAAATGTGGTACATTTATACAATGGAATATTACTCAGCTATTAAAAACAATGAATTTGATAAATTCTTATGTAAATCGATGGAAATAGAAAATATCATCCTGAGTGAAGTAACCCAATCACAAAAGAACATACATGGTATTCACTCACTGATCATTTGATTTTAGCCCAGAAGCTTGAAATACCCAAGATTCAACTCACAGACCACATAAAGCTCATGAAGAATGATGACCAAGTAGGGGGTGCTTCAGTCCTTCTTAGAAGGAGTAACAAAATACTCAAGGGAGCAAATATGGAGACACAGTGCAGGACAGAAACTGAAGGAGGGACCGTCTACAGACCATTCCACCTGGATATCCATCCCATGTGCAGTCACCAAAGGTAGAGGTTAATGTGGATGTCAGGATGTACGTGCTGACAGGAGCCTGATATTGCTGTCTCCCTAAAGTCTGCAAGAGTCTGACATATTCAGAGGCAGATGCTCACAGCTAACCATTAAACTGAGCATGGGGTTCCCAATGGAGAAGATAGAGTGAAGGCTGAATGAGCTGAGAGGATTCGCGACACCATGAGGAAAGCAACAATCCCAACCAACCAGAGCCCCCAGGGTCTAAACCACCAGCCTGGGAGCGCTTAGGGAGGGACCCATGGCTCCAGCTATATATGCAAGGGTGCTATATATAAGTGGGAGAAGAGATCCTTGGTCCCATGAAGACTGGACGTCATGGGGGTGGGGGGGATATTTGCGGGTGGGGAGGTGAGGTACGGGGGAGGGTGGGTGGGGGTACACCAATGTGGAGGCAGGAGGAGGGGGGAAGGGATAGGGAGTTCCTGGGAGGGAGGGGGGAAATGGGTAAGGAGAGAACATCTGAAATGTAAATAAAATTTCTAATAAAAAAAAAAAAACCTGAAAGTCAACAGCAAACAAATTGCAAATATGTACATAAAGTCACTGAGATTAAACACTGAACTACTGAATGATGAATGGGTCAAAGAAGAAATCAAGAAAGAAATAAAACATTCCTGGAACTAAATACAAATGAAAATAAAAGCATAACATAACAAAACCTCTAGGGTACATAAAAAGCAGTCTTCTTTTTATCAGTTTGTTTATAAGAGTCAAAATCTTACAGAATTGCTTGAGTGTTTTGATGATAAAACCAAGATGAATTATTACTGTTTATAAAGAAGAACAAATGTTTAAAAGTTATCTTAAAGATTTATGTAAAATTTGACTTTTAAATATGAAATTTTCCTTAATATTGTGATATTTAAGATGCTCTAGTACTGCCAGAAATAAAACATGGCTTAATGAGATTAAACAGAAGATTCAGAAGTAGACAATTCTTTGTTCTTTCAGCAATTTAATATTTGATAGAAATTGTATTCCAGATAATAAGGAAATGAGAGATACTCCAATAAATAGCACTAAGCACTACTTATCCGCACTGAACGATAGACTCAGATTTCTAATACTCATTATATAGAGAGATCCAAGGGAACTAATTTAAGCCTAAAAAAGCAATACCTTCAAATTATTGGAGAAAACAGAATAATGTCTCAAGATTAAGCACATTTAAAAAACAAATATTTAAAAGTTCTAAAAGCAAGTTGACATGTTAGAAATTTTGGTACTCAAAAATAACATGATGAACATTAAAGTGTCATTATATATGAATAGGCTTGAGAATGAATTTGCATGTGTGTTGGGGGAGAGAGAGAGAACATGTGAGAGAGTGAGTGAGAGAGATACAGAGAGACAGAGACAGAAAACAAAAAATTATATATCATTCATAAAAATGCAAGAACATTATGGAATAGGAAAATAAATACAAAGTGAATCAGCATATAAGTTTATCAGTACTCTTACTAATTTAAAAAAAATGGAGGACCATGTTAGAAATTATTTAGGCTTCAATTTACCTAACATTCAACATTTAATGCTAAATAATCAGATCAGATAATGAAATAGAAACAAAGAAAACAATAACAAGAACCAGAGAAATTAAAATAAAAATCATGTCAGTGTGGGTTTCAGAAATATTGCAATGTAGAAAAGGGTGTCCATTGTTTTATGTAAAATTAGAGAACTGACAAGATGGCTTAGCATGTAGAGGTGCCTGCTGACAAACCTGATGACCTGCATTTGACCACTGGTCCCCACATGGTGGAAGGAAAAACAGAGTCTCATTCTCAAGTTATTCTCTGACCTCCATGTATGCCTTGACATTTGTGTTCAAGCACAAATAGAAACTCATACACACTACATAAATAAATAAATAAATAAATAAATAAATAAATGTAATAAAATATTGTTTTACAAATGAATTATAAAGCATAGTAGAAAATTTATTATTGTTATCCTGGTGAGAGTTATTAAATTATTCAAATAAGTAGTTCTGGTTACACATACCAAGAATCCCAGTGTTTGAGAGGCAGAGGTAAGAAGGTAGTGAGCCTGATGCCAGCTTGGGTTACAAAGTGAGACTGTGTCACCAAAAAACCAAACCACACCAAAGTAAGACAAAAACAACATTTGAGAGTAGGAGTTACAAAAGATGAATTAATATCTTGATGGGAAAGAGCATTATAAATAGATATATTGATGTATAAAACTACAGCCAGGAAAAATAATGAGATGTACTGACATAACAGTGAAGAGCAACTGTTAAGCAATAGTATTCCTTGGACGAATTTAATAGAGGTAGGTAGAATATATTTGAAAAAGAGACCATAATTGAGTCACTGGGTTTTTTCTAAACAATTTGAAATTGGAGATATTTGTGTGTATCATCCTTTGATATCTACATCTTAATTGCTCATGTAGGAATTCTTCCCTTTTACCCATAGGAAACATAAAAGATAGAAAGGTAAGTTGATTTCCTAGGTTATAGAACAAGGCAGGGTAGTATACCATGTTCCCTCATTTCCATAAGAATTAGCTCATAATAAATGCTTTATTAGGAAAACTGTTTCCTTGATAAAAGCATGTTTGTGTTTTCTCTAGCCAATTACAAGGCCTATCCTCTTCCATATTAGATGCTATAAACAACCTTTGGCTGTTGTTGTGTCTGTTTGAGTCAATACCGTCTGGAAATAGTATTTATTATAGTATTATAGAGTATTATAGATTATATAGTATTATAGAGTGTGTGCCGACATGTATCTCACCAGAAAGGAAGATCCTAAATCTCTCATTTCCAACATTAACTCTTAGAATTCAGTTCCTATGGATTCCAAGTAGTACTTAACAATTTGGTTTATAAAATTGAGCCATAAGAAAGTTTTCGTTTCCTATTTTTTTTTTTTTTTAGCAAGAGGGAAGGAACTTGTTATAAATATTTGCCTGGAATTTCTTCCTCCTACAAGAGAACATATCTTTGAACTCATGTTTTACCAAAACTATGGTTCATAAACTGTTTACTTTTAAGGTGTCTTTACGGTAAAATCACAGATATTAAGAAGAAAATACTGATGTGAATAGTGTCATTGTTTTGTAGTCTAGACTCTTCATAGTCTAGTTTCTTTTTTGTGATGCTATCTTAATTGTAATATAGAAAAAAAAAACCTGGGCTCACACTGCTGCATAGTCATAAAAAGAAGCCTTTCTACTAAGAATGAACTTTATAAATTGACCAGCATTAACAGTAAACAACTAGTTTCTTAAAGCATAGCTACTGGATCAAAGAACTTTTCTTTCTCTATTACATAATTCCATTCACCCACCTAAATCATGAGTGTGTCTTTTGTCCACTCTCTCTTGGGTAAAATGAACGAATCCTTTTTTACAAAAGTTATGGAGTACTGATATATATCACCACATTATATTTAGAAAATCGCCCTCATTACTTTTATCAGCATGTTCTTCAGAAAGTGGTTAGAATCCTCTCAAGCCACAACACCATATGGTCATTTTCTTTTTTTTTTTGGTTTTCCAAGATAGGGTTTCTCTGTATAGCCTTGGCTGTCCTGGAACTCACTCTGTAGACCAGGCTGGCCTCGAACTCAGAAATCCACCTGCCTCTGCCTCCCAAGTGCTGGGATTAAAGGCGTGCGCCACCACCGCCGGGCAAGATGGTCATTTTCTAATGTTAAACTCTTGTTTGAATTCTGTCAATTATCTTCTCTGGTGTAGTGTGACAATTTTGCTAATTTTAGGCAATATGTTTACAAAATATTCAAGTCAGACAAGTCACATTTACTTTTTAACAAATTTTTTATCTTTTAGTATACCTTTTCTTGAGCAAAAATGGTGTTCTATGACACAAGTAGGATCACTCTGAAGCTCAATCATGTTAGTGCTTATGAAATGTAATACTTAGGTATATACCCAAATGGGGCTTTCCTCATATTCTTACTTTCTTACATAAAATGTAGAAAGATATGACTATTTAGATTTAATACAGCAATATATTGTCAGAATACAGCAACATGATTTTTTTGGCATGTATACACATGTCTTTATTTAGTGGTCCTGCATGAAAGGAATGGAAGCCATTTTTTTTTTTTTTCATTTCAAGGAGTCATTACACATACTGCCATCTTTGTTAACATTTGCGGAAGATAATGAAAAATAGTGGTACAAAACCCAAGTATGCATTGTCATACACTAAACTAGATGCAGAACTCTGGGAGAAAGTGAGAATGGAAAAACTGAGGGTTTGTTGAAAGCAGAAGTGATCACAAGAAAAGAAAACTTACATAGGAGGCAAGTGTGCTTACTAGTCTCTTAGTGTGTTCTCTTCCCAAGTCTACCTTCAAGAGGCTTTAGAGCAGGTGGCTCTGAGTAACCACCAAAAGCCTGAGCTGGAAATATACTTATGAACATCAGCCAGTGATGACAATGGGACCTAAAATTAATTTCTCACACTGGTGGAGAATAAGTAAATTTGGTCCCAAAACTGAATGTCAGAGGTCAGAGACTCTTTCTAACTTTACTTGGTCCTGACAAAATCAAGGAAAGTACAGGGTACTGATAGTGCTGGAAGGGACCTCAGGAGGATGGAAAGGAAAATAACACTTCTATAAAGATGGAGTCCGGAAGGTAAGGAGAAGCCCTGAATTCATCACCAAAGGCCAATTTCAGAGAAAGGAGATGTTTATAGTCTATGAGTAAGGTGTTAGTGGATGAAAAGAATACAGCTTGGGAGGGGATATATAACATTTAATTAATGTTTACAATTATAACATGAATTCTTTTTCAGAGGCTAATTCTAATACAGCTGGTTTTGTTCGAAAGTTGTCTTGAAAGTAAACAGTAAATGACTATTCTCTTATATTTTCTTCTAATAAACTTAAAGCTTTCATTAAAAAAATAATATCTCAGTCCCAAGAGGACATGCATGGTATGTACTCACTTGTAAGTGGATATTTGCCATAAAATACAGGATACCCATGCTGCACTCCTCAGACTCAAAGAAGCTAAACAAGGAGGAAGGCACAAGTGAGAAAGATTGATTCTCACTTAGGAGGGGAAATAAACAGTCAAAAGAGGCAGAAAAAGGGAGGGAACTTGGAAGGAAGAGGGGTGGGGAGGGGAATGGGGGGCTCAGGATCTGGTGTGTGGAGGGACAGGATAGATAGCCAGATGGCCATGAGAATGAATGGAAATCTGCAACTGACAGGGGTGGGGAGATGGAGGTATCTCCAGAAAGATAGAGACTTTGGTTAAGGGAGGTACCCAAGAATCAATGGGGATGACTTTAGCTGTGATTCACTACATTGGGGATATGGAACCTGAAGAGGCCACCTCCTGTAGCCAGGCAGGGAATCCAGTGAAATGATAGGGACACCAACCAACCCACAAAAATTTCAACCCAAAATTTATTCTGTCTAAAAGAAATACAGGCATAGGGGATGGAAAAGAGACTGAGGGAACAACCAACCGAAAACTGGCCCAACTTGAGACCCATCCCATGGGCAAGCACCAATCCCTGACACTATTAATGATACTGTGTTATGCTTACAGACAGGAGCATAGCATGGCTGTTCTCTGAGAGGCTCCACCCAGCAGCTGACTTAGACAGATGTAGACACCCACAGCCAAATAGTGGATGGGGCTTGGGGACTCTTATGGAAGAATAGGAGAAAGGATTGTCAGCCCTGAAGGGGATAGGGACTCCACAGGAAGACCAACAGGATCAACTAACCTGAACCCTTGGGGCTCTCAGAGTCTGAAACACCAACCAAAGAACATACATGGGCTGGACCTCCCTGCACACATGTAGCAGATGTGCAGCTTGGTCTTCATGTGGTCCTGAACAACTGGAGTGGTAGCTATCCCAAAAGCTGTTGTTTGTCCATGGGATATGTTGTTCTAGCTCAGTTGCCTTATCTGGCCTCAGTGGGAGAATACGCTCCTAGCTTCACAAAGTCTTGATGTACGGGGTGGGGGGATGCCCAAGGGGGTCCTACCTGATCAGAGAAGAAGGGGAGGGTGATGGGGAAGGATTATGGAAGAGGGTGACCAGGAGGGGAACAGTGAGTGGGATGTAAAATGAATAAGCAAAATAATGATAATGATGATGATGATAATAATAGTAATAGTAATAAAGTTGAACAGTGACAAAACAAAGAGCAAAAATAAAAACAATGGAAGTCCAAAAAGTTAGTATAACTCATGTGATTGTAAAGCTCTGGTTTAAAACAAATTATCAAATATACAGACCATTCATGCATATCTAGAAGGCAGTTCTAATAGCTCTAAAGTCATAGCAGGCAAAAGAGGTAGAAAGTCAAAGGACAGACATGGGGATCAGAGATCTCAGGTCATATAATTAAGAACAACATGGTTGCATAATATGTGTTTCCAGTGAGGAAGTGTATGTACCTAACTGATTATGGCTATGCTGGGATTTAATTCAAAGATAAAACTTTTAACATTTATGAACAAATGTATGTGGAACTCAGAGGAAAACTTCTTACTTTTTGGAAGTCAGTTCATGGCTTTCTGATTTTGCTTTTCACTTTATTGAGGCAGGTTCTCTCTTGTTTCACTGGGCACTAAGCTTCCAGGTGATTGACCCATCTTCTCATAGGGGTGCTGGGATTATATGTCTGCTTCTACATTGACTTCTTATGTTGGTTCCTGGATCAAATTCTGGTCATTAGACTTGTGAGATTACAGCCCATTAGGGGCTCAATTTAAATATACTTTTTTGATTCCAGAATTTGTGTTTAGGCATGACAAAATGACTTGTTAAATCATAATGTAGAGATTTCAAATGAATAAAAATCTGTGTTAAGAACTTCATTTGGTGTACACTTGAAGCCCATAAAAATATCTTAAAATATATTGTTGTGCATAGGACTGGAGAGGTGGCTTAGTGTTTAGAGCACGAGTTGCTCTTTCAGAAGACCTGGGTTCAGTTCCAGGTACCATAGAGTAGCTCACAACTGCCTGTAACTCAGGTCCCAGAGAATATGACCCCCTTCTTGGGCACCAAGTACATACGTGTTGCAGACATACATGTAGGCAAAACACCCAAACATATAAAATAAAAATAAAAATAAATTGCTGTTTTGGGAAGCTCAGACTGTTTAAATTGAATTGTGTGTGTGAAGTACATTGATATTTCTTCATGGTTAATTATGATAACGCTACCTGTCAGGTGTCTCAGGGTCTGTCCTATTTCTTTAGAAAACATTAAACAACAAAGCTCTTATGGGACAAACTTGGTGTGATGTTAGTTTTGCCATATGGTAATATTGATATAACTCTTGGCTTATCACTCCGTCAGAACTAAACCCCATTCATGAGGTTTGGTGACATGTATTTCTCATTTACATCTATATTCTGTTTAATGGTTATGTATCTAGTCTTCAGCATTTGTTTTAGAAGTCCCTTTTAGTCTCCCTATTGTTATTGTAATTGTCACACAATTTTCACTTTCTAGAGCTCACAAAAAGCCCTTTGTTGTCCTCTTTGAATTGAAATTGTGGGGGTTCTAGTTTTCCTTAACACTTTGCTGTGTGTCTTCAGACAAGACTCTTGAATCTCTTCTGACCTTCATGTCCCTATATTAAAAGGATGACAATATCAGCCTCATGGTGTTTATATGGAGAATCTTATTCTTTTGTGGATTCTGCACAGGTGTGATGAGTGAACCTGGGGGAAGTTGAGGAAAGCCATTCTATACAGCTGTTCTTTCTCCTGAGCACACAACGTGGCAGCTACTAAATTATTCTCCTACAGGATTTCTTAATAGAAAAATTGACAGCAAAATATTGTTTTGTTGAGTGAATCCTGAACATCTGTTTTCCAAATTCCAACACTTCCATTTCACCAAGATTGTATGTGAGGGAAAACTCATGCTCATCAGGTCCTTGCAGTCAGTTTTACCAGAGAGTTGGGGGTGGGAGGAAGGAGGGAAGGGGGAAGGAAGGGATGGATGGATGGAGGGAGGGAGGGATAGAGGGAGAGAGGGAGAGATGGAGAAGCTTGGAGGTCAAAACAGCATATAGATATTTAATGACAATAAATTAGACTCAGGTTTCCCTAGGAGTTCACAGGCCAGTTTGAAGAACCACTGATTCAGATGCTCCTAGAGTCATGCATTTCTACTATCTTCCACAAGATGGTGCTATGATAATGTGAATTAAATTAAAAGTTAGGTTAAAAAGAAAAGATTGAATGCATTTGGTCCTTTTTGTCTCCCTTAAGAGAGTAAAGGAAGAGAGTGTTGAAATTTTTCTAGAACTTCTCTTCTGAGCCTTCATTTCCAGCACAGAACACTGCTTCTCGAATAGAACTTTACCAAAAGTCATTTAGGGTGACATTTTGCAAACATGAAAGCAAAAGAAGGGCTCTTGAAATACTTCATCATTTAGTTCTTTTCCATTAATTAAATCCACGATTTAAAAAATAATGCTTGTTTTTTCAAACCTTGCACTCTGGAACCCATATAATTTTTTTGGAATTAGGATACTTTAGGCTTATTTTCTTAATTTGTATTTATTGAGAGAAGATACACAAATTCTTCTGTGAATAAGCTGAGATCTGCAAACCCTCCTCCAAGAAAAATATGTATGTGAAAATTTCATGGGATTCCAATTATCCCGAAGTTCTGACAAGGTTATAAAAGAACTGTGATCACACACTACACAATGATCCTTTTGTCAAGGGAGAGAATGTGTATAACCCGTCCCTATATGCTGCAGTGTGTCTTAGCTGTCATAGTTGGCTAAGGACTTTCAGTGATGTTGTACAATTATGAAATACATAAGGATACATTTCCCAGAAAGTGTTGGTCTTGGTAAGGATTGGCACATGACTGTTATCAAGCTTCATCTACTCCCTCAGTAATTCATCTTATTAGAAAAAACAGAAGTTTTTTCTTTCCTCACAAATTCATGGTTTATTTATTATTATAAAAATATCTTAGTGTAACACATCACTTAGTCAAATAGGAGGAAATACATACTAATCTTAAAAACACAAAAATCACTTGGTAAAATAAAATACTTTCATTTTTTTATGATTTCTAGTAAAGTAAAAGAAAAGTGGATTTCCCAACATTTCTAATTGTATAATGTACAAAACCCAACTGGTTGAAAAAAGATGTAAATATAGTTTTGTCAAAGATGATATTATTGTTTTCTTAAAGTTATAAAAACAATTGAAACTATTAAAATTGATTTGCAACAAAATGGCTAATTATAAATATGTATTTACTATTTGGTTTCTTATATTCTAACAATAATCAGAAGATTAAAAGAAAATAAAGGATCAATTATAGTGCTTGCAAACTATACATTACTTAAGTAAAAATTGGGAGATGAAATATAGAAGGAAACTTAAACCAATGAAAAACTAAAACATGACCTTAAAGGCTAGAGGTCTAGAGTCTTTATATGCTACTTTATTGTCCTGCAGTTGTTATCAATTTTGTGTATTATTATGTAGTGTTTTTTCACTTGAAATCTTGTGCCTGAAGTTTTAAAGAATATGTTATGCACATATTGGTTACTTCTCTATTGTTCTAGTACAATTCTATGACTAAGGCAACTTATAGAAGAAAGACAGCAAGAGGCTGAGCATTCACATCTTCAATCGCAAGCACAATTTAAGAGAGAGCAGACAGTAAGGTGAGGCTGTAAGCTCCCAAATCCTGCCCGGCCCAGTAACATGCTTCCTTCAGTAGTAGCTCCAACAACTTCCTTAAATGTGGCACACACCAGGGACTAAGTTGTTGTAGTAAATTTTAAAATCGCCCTCTGGTCAAAACCGACTATCTAACTGCAGCTGCTCTGCCCTAGCTCAGCCGCCATGTTTCTTGGCCGGAGGCTACGTGCTTGCAGCAGCTAGAATTGGCCCCACCAGAAACACCAGCCCTGCCACCCACAAGATGTCAGTGTGGGAGATGGATCAATCTCCTGTGCTGTCTCTGCAAGGCTGGGCATTGCCCAGACCATTCCGCCAACCATGCAGGCCAGTAAGAGAATGAGACTCTAATTCTTATAGATTAATCAAAGGCTTTATATGTTTGATAATGATTAATAACAAGATGCCCATACAAATAGAGTTGTATCCCAATTAGCTAACCTAAAATTTTAAGTTTATAAGTTGCTCCCACGAGTGCTCTCCATACCTGTGTGGTTCTCCATCCTCCTATATCTCTGCTCTCTTTCGCTCCTCCTCTTCCTTTAATCTCTTCTTCTCCTAACTCCTCCCCACCTTAGCTCCTCCTACACTAAGTATTCAATACAGGGCCTATGGGAGATATTTCTTATTTAAACCATTCCAATGTCCCTTCAGAATTTTGATTAAACTATTTGCTATGAGATACTTCTCTCCACCCTTTTGAATTATAATGATCTTTTTCATACTACCCTAGTAGTTGAGAATTTTTATCAGGTTTTATTTTGTGTTCTATATTAGAAAGCTAAAGGATGATTTTGCTGTTTTAGATATCAAATTATTGTTTTCAATATTGTGTTCTTTTTACCCAAATGATGACCATTAATCACACCAGAGCCTTTATTTTTGAGAATTCTCTTATTTGAAGCTCTCTATTAAGCATTTATTCATTTAACTATCAGAGGCTTTTCTTTTATCCCTTTCTGCAGATAGAGTGCATGTTACCCCAGGAAGAAGGGGAGGCACACACTAAGCCATTGGTTTATGCCATGTTCTCTAGGGGAGTGAATTCTGCAAGATGGAACTAAATAGTCTGAACATGCCTATTAACAGCATCTTGACCTGTGAACTTTCAGTATATTTTTTGTGAACTTTCATTCTACAAATTGACCATAAAATGGAATCGGTGGATTAGATATGTATTAATGACATACTATTGTGTCTTTTATAGTCTTTATTGGCATATGTTCAGAGTTCAATTTTATTTCTTAATAGGATTCTTTAAGTTTTATGTGATAGCATGTTTGCAATCCTAGTGTTCCTAGTACCTGAAGGTAGGCAGAGGACAGAAAAATTTCCAGCAATTCATGGAGAGGCTAGCCTGATGTGTGTGATGTGTGGTTGTCCTCTGACCTGCACACATGCGCCATGGCAAGCATACACACACACCACACACACACCACATGCACAGGCACACTTGCATAGACACACATGAGACAGAGACAGAGAGACAGAGACAGACATGTAAGGGAGAGGGGGAGGGGGAGGGAGGAGGGGGGAGGGGGAGGGGAGGGAGGGGGAGGGGGAGGGAGAGGAGGAGAAGGGGGAGGGAGAGGGAGAGGGGAGGGGGGAGGGAGAGGAGGAGAAGGGGAGGGAGAGGGAGAGGGGGAGGGAGAGGGGAGGAGGAGGGAGAGGGGGAGGGAGAGGGGGGAGGGAGAGGGAGAGGGAGAGGGAGAGGAAGAAGGGGGAGGGAGAGGAAGAGGGGGAGGGATAGGGAAGGAGGAGGGAGAAGGGGAGGGGAGAGGGGGAGGGAGAGGGAGAGGGAGAGGGAGAGGGAGAGGGAGAGGGAGAGGAGAGGGAGAGGGAGAGGGGAGAGGGAGAGGGAGAGGGAGAGAGGGAGTCGAAGTTACATTCCTTTATATTTTCGTGCATCTTTTACTGCTTACCCTTTTCCCATCTTACATTCTGTCATACATGGGCTCCATGACCTGCCTTTTTTATTCAGTCCTCTTAAGAACTTGATTTCTCCCAGAACTCAGTAGTTTTTGCCTTCTCCCATTGCTATTCTCTCAGGCTCTTTGCATCTGCCACCTGTTCTGACAGCTGGGAACCAAGATTAACTGAAGGGGAGTGTTGAGTTGCTGGAAGGGCCGCCCCCACACACTAGTCAGCCGAGCTGCATCAAACCAAATACCACAGCTCCACACCCTGTTTCCCAAAGTTTAACTGAAGGTGAATGATTTGCTGCAAGCCTGGCAATGTAATCCAGAGGAAAGAACACTAGAGTGGTCATAATCCCCTCAATCTGTTTTCCACCACAATGTAGGCATTCATTCAATATGTGACTTTTGGCAAATGACTTCTTTTTTTCCTTTCAGTTTACTTATGTGTAAAGAATTTTTAATATTATAAAATCTATTAGAATTTCATTACTTTATGCTTTTCGCATAATATCACGGTTTAAAATATTTGATTAGATCTTTGAGATATTCATACAATGCTTTCTATCATTTCCCCCTCTTCACAACTCCTAATATATTCACATTCTCCATGCCAAAGACTCTATACACCCATCCTTGAGTTAATTTTTCTCCCAATGATTCCAGTTTGTATTCCCCAACAACTGTAGGAATGGGGCCTTCTCTTAAAGTGTGGTGAACCTAGCAGGGGGTCACACCATAAAACAACATGACTGTTCTTCTCCCAACAGCTCTTAAATGCCAAGAGCTTTTCAGCTAATGGTGGAATTTTGTGCCTACTCCTCCTACCCCTCCATGCTGGAATTTTTGTCCCCCTTGAGGTTTGCAGATCTTATGCATGCTGTCACAATTGATGTAACTTCATATGTACACCTGCCCTGTTGTGTCTTAAAAATATTGTTACTTTGAAGTTGCTCTTCATCTCCAGCTCTGACAATCTTTCTGTTCCCTCTTGCACAAAAATACCTAAGCCATTTGCGGAGGGCTCTGATATGTCCTATTTTGGGCCGAGCTCTCCATATCTCTGCACATTGATCATTTGAGGGTCTCTATGCTGTCATTTACTGCAAGAATCTTCTCCTATGAGGGTTGAGAGATACATGATCAATATACATAGCACTAAGTCCTCAGGAATCATTTACTACTATGTACATTTGCAGAACAATGTATTACATTCTCCCTAGAGCTTCTGACTTACCTGGAGCTCAGGTTCTTGCCAAGTATGGGTTTCATCTCACAGAATATACCTTAGATCCAACCCGAAAGTGGTTGGTTCCTTCCATACGATTCATGCTACTTTGATACCAATGCCATATTTTGTCAGCCCAATCAGTATTGTAGCTGAGATTGATGATTAGTATATTTTCTTCCAATATTTAATGTCTTGCTGGCCTTAATGGGGAAATTGTATATTTTTAGAACTTACTTAAAGGACCATATGTATTTCTATCATTATTTGCATTTTATATACTTGGCTGATATTCTTCATAGACATTTCCTATATTTTCATTCATTGTCTTTTTGTTTGGGGCCCAGATTGTGAGTAATCTCTTTAAGGTACTGATTGGATATCATTATCTGAATCTGTTCCCTCCACTCAAAATTACAGTTGTACCTGTATGGTGCTGTGTGCATTGTGACTGAGTAAATTAGTACACCAATTTAATTCTCTAAGAACTCACTTATTTGCCTTTGAGTTCTAAGCTTTTTTTAAGAAAGCATCATATGGCAGTATACTTGGGTCTTAGATCTGTTATATACTTGGGACTATTTTCAATGTTAACTTCATTTTGATTCCTATTCCAATGTAATGCTCTTGGTGGAACTGAAAAAAAAAATCAAATTGTGCTTCTTATTTATACATTTTACACTTGTGGTGTGGGGGTATATGGATGTTCATGGGCATGCCTGTGCCAAAGCACATGTGGAGGTTAAAGGAGGTTAAATTGTGAGAGTCAGGTTTCTCCTTAAACCATATGGGTCACAAGGATTGAACTCAGATTGTCGAGCTTGCTAATCAAGCATTTTTATTCACTCACCCATTTCACTGGCTCATGGAATTAGGAGAAGGGATGGAGACAAACTCTAGTTGATTCCAATGAGTTACAAAAGTATCTGTTGAGATTAGAATGAAGACAATATGCATAATGATAAATGTTCAGCTGCTTTATTTATTATTACTTTCTCCCTTTCTACCCAGGTTTCTTGGAAAGCAAGTTTCTCTATTTTAAGTTGACAGGGATCAAGGAGTCTTATTCATGCTATACCTCCATGCTCTAGTATCTCAAGGAAATACTGGACACACACTGTCCTTAAACTCCCGCTCAAGAGCAGATTAAACAGCATTTTCCTCAGAGCAACTGATGGTAATTTTAATTGAAAGAGGTAAGAACAGAATCTGTAGCCAACACAGGCATTCTAATTACATTAAAAAGAAGTCTCATTGTGTTCAACAAACACAGATGACTAGGAGTAAGATTAGTGAAATCGGTAGCATTGTAACATGACTTTCTATCTCTGCAGTAGGCTTGACAATCCGACCATTCTCAATTGTGTGGAAAACCAACAGAAGAATGAGGATGGTGTTCCTTCAACGCTTCATTTCCACAGCATTGTCATTATTTAACATATTTGGTGGTTTGCTAGAAGACATTATACTGCTTTGGAAGGCTGACTTTATTTAACTCAGAAGTCAATCCATGAGAAATGCACTTTTCCTTTGAGGCATATGTTGAAAATATTTAGACACAATGATTTAAGTTTTCTAAAGTAACCAATAACAGATGATGAAAACAATGAACTAGCCAATAGTCTTAAGGAAAATTTGTAGAATTAGGTAAGTCTTAAGAAAAATTTGTAGAATTAGATACAAAGAGATATTTTGAAAATCTGTGGTACATTCCTGAGATTCTAGGAGTCTATGTGTATACATTGGATGTATGAAAGTCTGGATAGTGTACATGCTCAGAAAAGACCAAGGAAGGCTCTAACTTAATACTTATGGCTTAAGTTGAGGCTCTCTGCAAGTAGTAAAGTCTCTGTCTCTGTCTGTCTGCCTGTCTCTCTGTCTCTGCCTCTGTCTCTCTGTCTCTGTCTCTGTGTATGTGTGTCTGTGTGTTTGTGTGTGTACATTCTCTCCCACACAATTCTTTGAAAAGATTAGGAAGATTATTAGTTTCTGATGTTTAAGAAAATCACTATATAATAATTAGCTAATCATTAAGTTGATTGAACAGACACTTCAATGACTATATAAGACACAGAATATAGAGTTTCCAAAATTAGTTTTAAAAGTTCAATAAATGAAAAAAAAAAAAACAATAGTAAGCCTATAGGAAATGTAAAATCTGACTCCCAAAGCCTGATGTATGTAAATGTTCAATATTCTAGATAAAATTATGAGGCATATAAAGAAATAAGAGTTCATAGTGTATACATACACAAAAAATGGACTTATAGTAACCATCTTTAAGGAAATCTGCATGTTAGAAATATATTGCAAAGATTTTATTATGCATTAATTATTTTGTATTAATATATTAGTGGAGTTGTGTTACTGAGGATTACTATTGCTGCACCACACACAGCTTATCTTCTAGGCCCTGGTTGGCTCCACTTTACCACTGATGCTGTTCTTGGTGGTCATCCCATAATGTTGGCATCTCCAAAATGCTGTGTTCTTCTGAGGCAACTGGGCTGTACTTTCACTATAAGCCTCTCCTGAAATCTCTTCAGAAATTCAACACAGTGCCAAGCCTCAGCTGTTCTCCATGATCCCTTCATGCCTTCAAACAAGTGCCATCTGGGTTACTCTTACCTTACCAGTTCAGTTGCCAGACTAAGGTACAGCCTTGGACATCTCTAGAACACAGCTTTGTGTGCTGATCCCAAAGAAACACTTCCTCCAAAATTTCACCTCAATGATTCTGGTCTCTTCTTAATCACAGAAAATTCTTCACCACAGCTAATCAGACACCACAGACACAGATTTTTCACACTAATAGTCCAGTGGTAGGGTTATTTAGTTTGCTCCCTCTGAAACTTCACAAAATTTCCATTGTCTGCACTGCTCTCAATATTCTTACCTTCTATGCTTCCACAGAACAGCCCACTAAACTTTCAATAGTCATTGGCTTTCTAGCCCAAAGTTCCAAGATCCTCCCTAAAGCATTATCAGGTTTATAAACGCAATACCCAATAATCTTGATGCCAATAACACCACCTATAATGAGCTGGGCTCTCCCCCATCAAACACTAATTAAGAGAATGCCCTACAGGCTTGCCTATAGCCGAATCTTATGAAATGATGTTCTCAATTGAGATTCCTTTCACTCAGAAGACACCAGTCTGTTTTTGAGTTGAAAACTAGCCATCACAGGATCACATTGTGATATTTCAATACCATGCTCTCGCCAAAGCATTTCCCTCTCTTCACCATTTCTTTATGCTTTATGCAGCTTTGGGTTTCTTTTTTCTAGCTCTTTATAAACTATATAGTATGTTAACTTCTAGTAATTAGTAAGTGTATCTTCAAATTGACTTTATTTTATTATTATTATTTTTTTTTATTGGAAATTTTTTTACATTTCAGATATTCTCTCCTTACCCCATTTCCCCCCTCCCTCCCAGGAACTCACTATCCCTTCCCCCATCCTCCTGCCTCCACGTTGGTGTACCCCCACCCACGCTCCCCTGTTCCTCACCTCCCCACCCTCGAACATCCCCCCGCCCACGACGTCCAGCCTTCATGGGACCAAGGATCTCTTCTCCCACTTATATATAGCTCCCTTGCATATATAGCTGGAGCCATGGGTCCCTCCCTAAGCGCTCCCAGGCTGGTGGTTTAGACCCTGGGGGCTCTGGTTGGTTGGGATTGTTGCTTTCCTCATGGTGTCGCGAATCCTCTCAACTCCTTCAGCCTTCACTCTATCTTCTCTGTTGGGAACCCATGATCAGTTTAATGGTTAGCTGTGAACATCTGCCTCTGAGTATGTCGGACTCTTGCAGACTTCTAAGGAGACAGCTATATCAGGCTCCTATCAGCATGTACATCCTGACATCCACATCAACCTCTACCTTTGGTGACTGCACATAGGATGGATATCCAGGTAGAATGGTCTGTCTCTCCTTCAGTTTCTGTCCTGCACTGTGTCTCCATATTTGCACCCTTGAGTATTTTGTTACTCCTTCTGAGAAGGACTGAAGCCCTTTATTTTAATATTATTTATTTATTTGTTGCTTCCAAATTTGAGAAAGAATGATATTTGTTTTTGTCTGGACTATTCACTTAGATTACTGTACTTTAGTTCCTTCTATTTTGTTGAAAATGAAAGAATTTTATTTTTCTTTCCAGCTGATAATTTTGCCATTGTGTGTATATATACCACATTGTCTTTATCCATTCATGCATCGATGGGAACCTACACTGATTCCATATCTTAGCTATTGTGAACAGCATTTCAATAAACATGAGAGTGTAGCTATAACTGCTATGGTGACTTCATTTCCTCTGCGTTTATGTACAGAAGTGTAATAGCTGAATCACATAGTAGAACAATTTTTAGCTTTTTTATGCTTATTATACTTTTGGCCATATTGCTAATGCTGATTTATAGTATCATCAGATAGTTTATAATAATTCTTTTTCCTTTATATTCTGACCAAAATTTGTTGTCTTTTATCTGAAAACAGCTATTATAACTGAGGTGTAATGATTTCTCAATGTAATTGATTTATAGTTTGCTAATGGCTAGGCTTACTATTTTTCAAATATCAGACATTGGTATTAATTATAATCTCATTACTGTGACAGAATGCCTTATGGAAACAAGTTAGAGGAAGGATTTATTTTTGGCTTGTTATTTCACAAGGTTCAGTACATGATCACTTATCTCTGTATGATTTGGTAGAACATTATGCATTGAAAGCATGTGTCAGAGGAGAGTAGTTCACTTTCTGGATAATTAGGAAACAGGACACAGTGGGTTTCATGGACAAGATACCAACAAGGGACCCTCTCAGTGATCTACATTCAACTAGGTTCTGTGCCTTATAAAGTTTCCACAACATCCCAAAGTACCAGCACCATCTGGGAACCAAGCATTTAACACATGAGCTTGTGGAGTCATTTAATTTTCAAATGATAAACTTCTGCAAAATGCACTTAGTTAATCTACATGAATCTCTAGTCTTGAGAATGCAACACGTTTTCAAAAATCTAAGTCTAGAATCTCCTCTGAGACTCAAAGCTCCTTGAAATGCCTGGAAAATTGTCCATTTCTAATGTGCAATGCCAATGAGTAAGCATTCTCACAATAAAAAGAAGGAATAGGAGACTAATAAGGGATAAAAGACTTGAGTGATACTGAAATCTGGTAGGGTAAATGTATGGTTTGAGCTCTAGTTGTCTTGAGAAGCTCTGTCCCTATGGTTTTTCAGGTTTCAGCCCATATCAGCTGGCTCTTAGACTGACTCTATTCACTGTCTGTAGCATTTCTCAGCAGTGTTCCACATTCCTGGCATGTCCAACATCCTGGGTTCTTCATTGTGTAGGATTTACTCTTCAAACATTGGTCTTTCCTAGAGATCCTGTTACACATTGCCTAACCTCTTAGGCTTTTCTTTGTAATCTTTGTGCCAGCCTCCATGATGCTACTGTTTGTGTGTTCTGCATTCCTACCCAACCAGCATCACAAGGAGGATATTAAGGACTGCTGGCAGCTCAAGCTGTATCTGTGTTCTGAATATCTATAGCAGCATCTGAATGCCTAGGCTGCTGAAACAAAACAAAAACAAAAAAAAAAAAACCCACCTCCCTAGGTGGCCCTGTGTCAGAGGGGTACCCCATCAACTCACCTCTTTGTTCTTTGGAGAATGCCATTCAAGTGAATTCACAGTTTCATAGCTTGGAGTCTGAAATGGGTTGGGTGATTCCTGGGATGCTGCAAAGCCTCTTTACAATTATTCCAATGTAAGAGAGTGGCTTTAACTTAATGGTGCTAATCTCTTTAAAAACAAGTCTACTTATTCATAACATTCAACTAATTGATTCTTATGGATAGATAGCAGTTTTTTCAAATATTTTTGC
Organism: Mastomys natalensis; assembly: GCA_021653895.1. Classification (NCBI taxonomy): domain Eukaryota; kingdom Metazoa; phylum Chordata; class Mammalia; order Rodentia; family Muridae; genus Mastomys; species Mastomys natalensis. The sequence continues at coordinate 28,796 of JAJTUV010002539.1, forward strand.
TCTGTAGTCTTACTACATACCTGTCTAAGAGGATCCATCAATGACCATCAGCCCGAATGCTATTCTTCTTGAAAATTTCTTTGCCAAACTAGTGAATCTTAAAAACAAAACAAAACAAAACAAAACAAAACAAAACAAAACAAAACACAATTAGTCTCACTCAAAGTTCAGGAACCTGGACAAAAATTAGACATTTTTGTGACATGAATGGATGTGGTGGTTTGAATGAAAATGTCAATTATGGGCCCATAGGAGTTTCACTATTAAGGAGGTATAGATTTGTTGGAGTAGATGCGGCTTGTTGGAGGAAGTGTGTTACTGGGGGTGGACTTTTAGGTTTCAGATGCTCAGACCAAACCAAATGTTCTTACTCTTTTCCTGTTGCCAGCTGATCCAAATATAGAACTCTCATCTCCTTTCCCAGCATCATGTCTGCCTGCCTGCTGCTATGCTTCCTGCTATGATGACAATGGACTAAACCTCTGAATTGTAAGCCTGCCTCAAATACATGTTTCCCTTTATAAAAGTTCCCTTGTTCATGGTATATCTTCACAGCAATAGAAACTCCAACTAAGAAAATGAATCTAGTCAAATGTTTAATAGAATTCTTATTCTTTTTTTAAACCTTGTTATCCTGGCCTTCAATGTCTTTATCACTTCAGGATTCTGGTCTTTCGATGTCATTTCAGATGTGCTCTGATTGTAGTCAAATATTCTTAAGCCTATATCTCTACATTCTGTCTTATGCTTCCCAGAATCTAGTTGCAAAGATTTTTAAGACATTATAGTCAAGTATAATCACAAGAATGAACCACTCCTCTGATACCAGTTTTCTGTACTAGTCAGCTTATCACAAGTGTAATGAAAAATACTTGAGAGAATAGATTAAGGGAAGACATTTAGTTTAGCTCATGGTTTCAGAGTGTTTCTGTCCATGACAGATAGGAAAGCATAGTTCATGTCACTGTGAGCAGGACATAGGTAAAAAAGAAAGAAACAGGGATAATAAACTCCCCAGGGGTTACCCTCAATGATTTACTTCCTTCTCTTGTACTGCTCTACTGACTGATAACATCATGCATATTTATGTGTTTATTAACCATTTGTATAAATTCATTATAGAAATACCTATTCAAATATTTTGTTGATTTTGAAATTATTTCTTTTTTATTGTTGAGAGATACATAGTAATATATTTGGAAACTGGATACTTATCAGATACATTATTTAAAAATACCTTCTCCAATTTTGTGTCTTATCTTCTTGCATTATTGGGAGTATTGTTTGAATCAAAAATGTTTTTAATTCTGATGAAATGTAATTTATTCATATTTAGTTTTGCTGATTTTGTTGCAGTATCATTTCCAAGAATTCATTGCTAAATACAAGGTCACAAAGATGTAGCTATGGGATTTCTTCTAAAAGTTTTATAAATTTAACTCTTATAGTTTAAAGTAAATTATATAATGTTGCATTATTATTTGAAAGTGAAATATATTCCATGCATTTAGAGAAAAGCCATATATAGAAACCTAGTGTATTATCTAGTAACTAAAAGTTATTAATTAATTAATTTTTTAAAAGTTTGAGGGGAAGTACCCTGCATGAACTGATAATGCTGCTCCTAGAAACCATAGGTCTTTACACAAAAATCCTTGTGCTTAAACAAACAAGACATGAAAAAAAAAAGATATGTCATATGTGGAATATCTTCCTATCCGTTGTTGGCTCATCCTCAAAGACTCCAAAGAGTTTGTTTTATCAGAATCTTCCCACTGTTACAATAGTAGCATGATAGTTTTTTTTCTATAACTAACCACTTTCGCATTGGATATGAAGCATAATTCTCCAAAGAGAATATATATCTGGTACAGTGAATATGGGTAAAATTCTATAGCTTAGGCAATCACAGTCCCTAAGGATGAACATAGTACTAAAGTATTGCTAAATTGACATGTAGGTAAATTATCTTTGAAAATTTTATATCTATACTCTTAGACAAATGCTGTTGTCAGTCTTTTTGGCTACTGAGAAAGAATGGGATCTAGAGCCTTCTACAGAAGTGAACTATACAAAAACACAAAATCAACTTACTTAGTCAAAGTTTGCTAACCTTTACAATAGAGGCACAATTGTTATGGGGGTAACCAGTCACCTTCTGATTGGATCTGAGATCCATTGTACAAGACGGAACACTTGCCTGTTACTATAAGCCTGTTTTTTAGGTATGTTTCTTGTGTATGTTTCTTGCAATTGTGTAATGGTCATTAGATGTTAATACGAGAAAAGCTGAGTGAAGGTTACATCTCTCTGTATTTTTTTATAACTATTTTTTTATAACTTGTACTTTTTATTATATTTTTAAGAATTTTTATCTTTCCAATTGTTGTGAAATCCTAAAATTGCTTTAAAATAAGATTGAAAACAAAACTCTATGACATAGTATAGCATAGCATAACATAACATTGAGTTGTATTAGAGGTAAACATCATATAACATTAAATTCATCTTAAAGATTTTTATACTGTACAAGTCAGTGGATTTCAGCACATTTACGTACTCTCCAGCCATTATAGCTAGTTTTAGAGCATTTTCATCACTTCCAAAAGAATTTTCTGTACCCATGAAGCAATCACTTTCTGTTTTGTTCTCCTCTCTGCCTTTGGAAACCACTAAACTGATGATGGATTTGCTTCTTCTCTAAGTTTCATATAAATTGGATGGAACAGTATGTGCTCTTTTCTGCTTTTGTTTCTTCCCTTTAAGTCTTAGGTATACACTAAGGAAAATTAAAAACAGATGTTTTTTTAAAAAAATTTTACACTAGAGATTTATTTTATTGTTGTATCTTTACTTGGTTTAGGTCAGCCCTAAATACATATACAGTTGAGCAATGCCCAATGGACTCCACAGTTTGCATTGACACCTTTGTATGTATGTATGTAACAATAAGAATTAAAGAAGAAGAAGTTATGAAGCTGAGGAGTGAGGATACATAGGAGGAGTTGGATGGGGAGAAGCTAGGGTGGAAATGATGCAAATATAGTATTCATGTATGAAATTCTCAAAAATAAATAATAAAATAAGTGTTATAAGTTGTGCAAAATGATCATTAGTGACCTAAATCATAGTACCTGAAAATAAAAACAACTGAAGATTGTCACTGAAGAAGTCCACTGATGACTGTATTAAAAGTATGAAATAGACATACAATGGGATATTAAAATGAATGAAGTATGTGCTGTAATGTGGATAAACCTTAGTAATCTTACTCTAAATGGGAACATATTATTTAAGTTGCCGTATGCAGATATGTTTCAAGGCTTTAAATAGTATAAAATCTTTAGCAAAACTACTGAAATAATTGATTCAAAGGTACCCAAAAATAGTTTAATATTGAGTTGGCTATTATTTTGTAGGTGTCCAAATTTTTGTAAATGTGACATCTTGCATTAAACTATATATGTAATATGTATGTGTATATTTGCATGTATCATGAAGGGTTACTAAGTCAATAGCATAAATGTATTCTGCAGAAAAGTGACTTTTTAGTATGTGTAGAAAATATACCTAAAACAGTCTCTAAAATTTTACATGTAAGATTTTAATTTTTATTTTGTTTCTAGGAATTTATGTTTTATGAGAATTAACACAAGTATAGGAAGCTACAATAAAAATAAAAAGTAAGAATGTTTGCTCAATTTTAGGTCATCTTTTTGCATTTGCATTCTAATCCTTTTAAAACGCCAAAGATTACATAAATGTCACATATGCATAAAATGACTGAAAACGACACTAAGCTGTTAACACTGGTTACCTCTAAGAAGTTGTTAAAGAGGGACAAGTAGAGATTTTTATTTAAAACCCTATGTGCTGTGTTGCTTTGTTTTGTCCTGATAATTATGTGTTTTTACTTCTCTTTACTTTTGCAGGTGTCATTCAACTCACTATGGTTCACACAGCAGAATTAGATACTGTGATTTTGTGTGACTCCCTTAATTTTACACATTAGGAAATGGATCCAGAAAATGAAATGGCTTATTCAAGCACAGCCTGTACTAGAAGCACTTTGGGGAAGTAAATCCTCCAGACTCTTGGAGTTCTTTTTCCATTCCCCCACACCTGTTCAGTTACATTGCCCATTTCCTATGAAATATAATCACAAAACCATCAGTCATTCCAAATGTTCCAAGGATGTTTCCGGAGTGCACGATTCAGAACAGCAATGGAAAGATTCTCACAGTACAATATTTGTCTGTTACTATAATCCTAAAAATGGCAATCACATTTCCAAGAATGAAAACAGATGCAAATGTATAAGCATTTGGAACTGAAACATAGGCATGTGTTCAGAGGCCATGAATAGCTTCTTTTTTCCTCCCTAGACATAGTTTAACGATGTGATCTTTTCAGCTTTCAGAAGAGCAACGGCTGAGATTCCAGCTTAATCCTTAGGTAACAACCCCCATTGAGGCCAGTTGGGACTGTGCCTAGTATCTTATGTGGGGAATTCTGTATTAATGGTGTGGCTGTTGGGGAAGAAATGGGTGTCATAATGACCTTCAGACCTAGTAACTACCTGAATGTCTGGTTGATGAGATTTGTGCTGCGAAAATATTCAATTATTACATTGCCAGAATTTAAAATATAGTCTTAACATTTTAGAGCCATGAGGATGATTAAAGTATTTGATCCATATTATAGAAGATATATATTGTCTTTTTCGTACTTAGGATAACAACTGAGAGGGAATTGACTGGAGTTTTCACTGCTTTATTTACTCAGAGGATCTCAAAGCATGGTTCTCTAGACCACCAGCATTAGTGACACTTGTATTCCAAATTCGTTCTTAAAAAACCAGCCTGTGGTTAGCCAAAATGAGAGTTTTCATTACCATTTGTAAATTATCTATTTGCTGTATATCTCCTTTGAGCCAAGCTCCATACTAGATTTGTCAGTGTATATTGTAACATTTAATTCTTCAAGCAAGGCATTTTATATACTATTTACTTAAGGTTGACACTTAAAGCCAAAGTATTGATTTTAAAACTATAAAATAGGTATCTCAGATTTCTTTTCTACACTCTTCCACTTAGTCCAGTAACTTTACACTATTGCTGCTATGACACTACTTCTAAGTTTCTAACATTTTCATGTGATAGAGAGTTAACCATTAGAATTCTGGTTTCATCTCTTACTGTGTGATTTCAGGGAGCACCCTTCCTTTGGGTTTCAGTTTATTTAAAAAGTGAGAGTGTTGTATTTACCTTTGACATTTCCATCAACAGACCCTCATATGTACACTAGGGATGGGGATAATATTCTTTATACATTATTTCATTTCTTAGTTTTCTAATTTTCATTTTATCCATAATTTAAAAAAAATAGATATTCCAGAGTTTTGAGCTTTGCACAGCATGTTTTGATCATATTCACCTCCAATGTTTCCGAGATTTATCCAGCCTGCCTATCCACCCAACTTTGTGTACTTCTCTTTTAATTCCTTCAAGATCTATGTGTGTCATCCAAAATATTCTTGAAAATGTAATCTTTCGTTGGAAAGTGTTTGACTTATCACAGGCTATACACTTAGAGAAAATGACTCTTATTTTCCCAACAGCTAACAATTGTCTATTGCTCCATAACTAGGGATAAAATTGTGTGCCCAGCTTTCTCCTCCATGATGGAGTCTGGTCTGATAGGCTTAGATGGATACATTTAGCCATCCTGCTATATCTCAATGATCCTTCTGTGTAGTCATTCACCTTCTGGAGCTCTTAGACAACCTTTCTGCCTTTTACAATTATCCCTGATGGTTGGCTGCAAGAGTGGATATTCTTAAGACATTCTCAAAGTGTGATTTCCCTGCTTGATTAGAGATTCTTAGGAATGAGAATGTGATTGAATGTTTTCACAACATCTGAATTTATTGGGTAAAACCCATCATGATAGGAACCCATTATGCTTATAGTAGGAAAGATGAAGGATAGTTTGTCCAAATGTATGATGTTACTTTCTAAGCAGGTTCACTTTCTGTCCGATTTTTAGTAGAAGGAAAAAAGTTGAAAGATTTTGTCGACCTTTTATTTTATTTTCTAGCCAATTACAAATTTGTCAACATTTCTGTGTGAAGTAGTATTTACCTAGTTTTTTAGGGGCACTGAAATGAAAATTATGATTTTTTAACCAATGAAATGTCAGAAAGGCCATGAACTAATTCACTGAATGTAATAAAAGAATTATTAAACTTGACGAAGGATAGCTTAGATTTAAATCTCCATCCTTGTCATTTGGCATTTATGTTTCCTTGAAGACTACAATCTTTTTTTTTTTTTTTTTTGTCCACTGTATCTTTGTGGTAAGAGTTATTAATATACTTCCAGGAAATATATGAGCTAGTGTATATGAAAGTATTGAAGATGCACCTGAAAGGTGACCAGAATTATAACAGCAAATAATGCATGTGTAAGGTATTGACATTCATTATAACTCTGAGTTTTGCCCTTGAAAGTTTAGTTACATTTTTCTCATGTAGTGTAGTTGCTTGTATTCTCATGCTAATTAGTTTCCCTGAAAACCTGTTTACAGGGTCCTGCCACTAGTTGGTTTTTATTAGTAAATAAAGATGCAGACAACTAATGGCTGGGCAGTGAGACAGAGGCGTGACTTTAGATTTCCTGGGCAAGGGACCAGGAAGGAAAGGAAGGGGAAAAGTCACCATGCTGGGAAAGGAGAGGAGACATCATGCCTGAGAGGTGCAGAAGAGAGAGCATAGCCTTCATGTAGGAGTCAGGGATCATAGCCCAAGAAGGCTACATATATGGGTCTAGGGCAGCAAAGATGGAATATAGATTTTAGTAAATAATAACTCAGGAATTTCAGAGGAGGGTGCATCAGCCATGTAGAGGTTAGGAAGTGGCCCAGCCATTGAGCTGTTTAAGACATATCAAAATATAAAGGCTGTGTGTGTGTGTGTGTGTGTGTTTCATTCAGGAACCCAGAGCTTTGGGGCAGATAGTGAGGAATGCACCACTAATTTGATTAGCATTGATTGGATACTACCACAGAGCAGGGTAGATGTCTGTTTGCAGCCAAGAAAAGTTTTAGAAAAGTTATTGCCTAAAGTTCTTCACATATTTGAACTTAGACTTCATGTCACTCACTCCCTTGCCAGGATTAAGTGCAAATTAATAGATAAGAAAAGATATGCCATTTTGAGAATATTAATACAGTAATTCAGAATGAGCAAAGTCACACAGTGAAAGATATGTGTAATTGGGTATATGTAAAGTAGGTCTGCAGAAGAGATAATTGTATAGAACACTAGCCCAAGCATTTGCCAAATGTAGTGAAATTTATGAAGTTATCAGTTTATGAAGTTTGATAAATAATAATTGGGATAAACATCAAAATTCTTAGCATTATAAGATTTCTGAAGTCCAATGAAAAGGGGGAAGTCTTAAAGCACTCAGAAGGGGAAATATCATTTAATTAGATGAAGGTAAGAATGATAGCAAAGTTCTCATCAGAAACTATGCCAACCAATTTTGACAGAGTGAAGTCCCCTCATAAATGTGAGAGTAAGTATTGAAAGATGTTGTGTAAGCCACCAAGAGAGAAAAAAACCCAATCAATAGTCCTACTCAGCGTAAAGCCTACAAATTCCAACAGTGACCAGTGTGGCAAGAGTTCCCAATGGTACAGTAGTAGAACTTTTATCTTATAGAGAATCAATAACTGTCTAATTTACCAAAGGTAACTCAAAAGAAGGAAATTTATATATGCTTCTGTAAATGTAGTCAGCTACCCATGGCTGGGGAGGTCATATACCCTTGAGGAAAACCTATTTACTGCCATTTTCTTAAATAAATATAATTTCTAAATGTATTCTGACTACTTGTTTTACACTCACAGATAAGTGTAGTTCTTACCCCTCATCAAGAGGCCTCTTTTTGCAGGTGATAAAGCCTATTACAGAGACCTTAACTGGTCAAAATGCAGAGAATAAATGAGTAGGTTGTACCCAATTGCAGTTGGTGCATCTATGATAAAACCCCTACAGCTAAGAATCAGAGAACATTGCTGAAGATAGAGCAGAAAGATTGTAAGAACCTGAGGACCATGGTATCTACTTTAAGATAATGTTTTCTAGATATAACAGGGAAGCCGTGCCCTGTAAATCTCAAAGAATAATAGCAGAGTAATTTAAAAATGTATACAGATTAAAAAATCTGAGACCACGGTTTTTGCATATTCCACAGAATTCATTATTTTCTTTATTAAAATTCAAGGGCATAGAAGGGAGATATGGAGGGGCTGCAGGCAGGAATGACAAGGGGATATGTGATGTAAATTATATTTTAATTTACAAAACAATGTATGGTTTGAAATATTTCCTTTATTTAGCAAGATAGATAAAACAGATATAAGGCAACAGTGCAAAACAAACCTTAGCTTTAGAAAAAGAATGTAATAGAGAAACAACAAATCCAGTATTTGTTCATTTGCAAAAACTCTTAGATGTATGCCTTCATTTTTTTCTATTGACAGACATCCTGTTTGCTGTCTTCAGAAAATGCACGGATGAGCATGCATAAAAGAACAAATACATTTATGCATATGTGTAACATTATTCTACATCCTTGCTAATATACTTAGGCATTCGGATTGCTTGTCAGAGGCTTTTCTAGCAAGTATGGATAAATACTAACATTTGAGCAATGATCTAGCTTGTAATTTTGTATATGTCTATGGTGTGAGAAATGAGACAGTATGTATACAATGGTCTGAGTCCAGAGGAGATTCATTTAATTCTGCCTAGGGAGTATGGACTGCAAGAAGATTTTTCAGAAGTGGATGCAATTGATAGGAATCCAGAGAAACTCAAAATGAATATAAGAATTCCTTATCATTAAGGTTCAGGAAGAGGACAGACCATACACAAATCAAATAGGGAATGATGATAAAATATAATTCACTGAAGGAAAAGCAGACAATATAAACTGCTTAGTGGAGAGATCTGTAGGTGAGATGTGGATGAATGGAAAATATTTTTCTTTTTTCCTCTCCTCCTTGGTTAGATGACAAATTTCCTCTTTCTCTCCCTCCTTCTTCTAGTTACTACTTACTAAGTACTTAAAAGCAACAGACACAATTCAATGCTTTATGTAAATTACTTCATTTGAATATTGCAACAGTACTGTGTATTACTATCATGCTAGTTGTATAGAAGCAACTTGCCCAAAGGTGCTGGATAATAGGAAAGTTTTATTTATGCTATTCAATTATTATCCTCAATAGATTCACCATCCAGAAAATATTTTCTTTTTCTTTAATTCCCTTTTATAAAGGTACAAATGTTATGAGAGTAACCAACTACTCTGTGATTGATTTTGAAGACCACTTTCCAAGATGGAACTCATGCATGATACTGTTACTTGAGTCCCAAACCCACAGTTGGGTATATCATAGGCTCTAGGGGAGAACTTACTACTGTTATTCTGAGAAATGGACATAGCAATAAATTGCTCCATAAATTCCTATCTTTATATACATAGAATAGGTCATTTCTCAACCATTGTCAGAAAAGCTTCTTTTTGTAGTAGATGATAATTAGTATAAACACCTACAACTGGTCAACATGCAGAAAGTAAGAGACTATGACATATTCAGCTTTAAACAGGACAACTATGTTATACTCCCTACCCTCAAAACGTAAGGATCATCGTGGGAAAGCTGGTGAAAACAATTGTTAAGAGTCAGAGACAGTGGACATCTGCAGTAAAACTGAATTTTCTGGACACAACAGTACTCTTTCATGTATGGACTCACAGCAATTGTCACTGCATACATGCAGTAGACCTGTACAAGGTAGAGCTGGCCAAAATCCCAGCATGGATCAGGGAGGGACTCAAACTTTCACTACTGCCGCGGAGATGTACTGGCAAATGATAGATAGCTTCTGGGGAAAGGCCATAATTTCCTTCAGAGATGAGGATCCTGAAAGGTTAACATGCTCCAGTAAATGATCTTGTACCCATTACACCAAGTGGACTAAGTATTTTAAAAGAGTGCATAAAGTTTGGATATGTGTGTATAGATAGTGGAAAAACTGAGTAAGACAGAAAGAGGATGTCTGATCAAAATGCATTATGTGCATGTATGAAATTCTTAATAAAAAATAACAAAAATTAACTTAACAAGAGAGTTGGACATCTTAGTTCCTTTCAACTCTGAGATTCTAGAAAATTTAACATTATGGATATGAAAAAAAACAGAGAAATACATTAGGTTGTTTTTCTAATTTTGAAATGAGCATTGACAAAATGCAGACATTGGGTAGGAAAAAAATACCTGGGAGGTAGAATTTTTAAAGTCAATAACTCAAAGAGAGCCTGGAAACCATCTAAAAACACACGGTACATGTGGCTAAAGATCAAAAACTACCAGGGACTTGGAAAAAAATAAACAACCACAGCATAACTACCTGCCTAAATCAAAGAGGCTTTTGCAGGGAGAGTAGGTATCTTTCAAAGACTTGAAAGACAGTCCAAATTGAGAGAACAGCGAAGCACACAACTTGTAGGGATTGGGGGAAGGAATTTCAATGAACCCAGACTAGAGGTCATGGTGGGAATACAGAGAATTTCTGATGAGGCATAACATTTAAATGTATCAAGACAAATTTTACAGTGGGAAAGGTGGGTGCTTGGCTATATATGTTGTTTCATTTCTCCACCACCAAAATCAGGAGTTTTATCCTCCAATTTCTCTCTTTCTCTTAAAGGCAAAGTGTATTATTTTTTTTCATTTAAGATAGCTATTTAATTTTCCAATCTTATAAAAACAAAGGGCTTGAACTCCTACTTTTTCTTCTTTAAACACTTTGTTAGAAAGAAGACTTAGATTTGTGTGCTGATCCCAGAACAATTTATTTAATTTTCCTTTTTTTTTTAAAGTTAGTAACATGTGATAGAAAATATTCCCCTTGCTCCTTATTTTAGTACTGCAGTCAGACTGAAAATACATTCCATGGTGGTGGGAAATAAAGAGTGTAGCTTATTTTTAAAGATCCATTTATTTTTATTTTATGTACGTTGGTGATTTGACTACATGGATGTCTGTGTGAGGGCGTCAGATCCTCTGGAAAAGGAGTTACAGACAGTTGTGAGCTGCCATGTGGGTGCTGAGAATTGAACCCAGGTCATCTTGAAGAGCAGCCAGTGATCTTAACCACTGAGCTATCTCTCCAGCCACTCTATGTAACTCTTGTATTCATAGTAGCAGCAGTGTTTTACAGGGAGAAGAAGTCTTAAAGAAGCAGAATTATCTGCTTTTGAATGATGATAGACAAAGGAAGGTATTTGAAGAGAAGTCACAAGAAATGGATCGCTTGCCTGGAATGAAAAGACTCAGCAAGTACTTATGGATCTGCTACAGTCCTGTTCATAGTTTTGAGTTGAGATAGTTTTGAGTGGTAACACCTATATAACTCTCTTTTTGGAGGATATCCATTTTTGAGTTCCTCCCTCATTTAAAACTTCCTATAAACATGCACTTTTATAATTAAAATTGAGGAAATCACTTCTAAAGAAGAATTGAACTACAAACAAATGTTCTCTATTAGTAGGATGTCTTGCATAGCATGGTAAGATGGCTAATGCTGATAATTAAATTATGACTGGATATAGCTACGTGACATCCCCAAATTTATTTATCAAGTTTCTTGCTGGTATGCTTGCTATTCCAGTGATAAATGGCTCACCAGATGTTGTAACCTTGTAGTATACTGGAAAAGCCTTGTCATTTGCGTTTTCTTTAGTTCTCTGACTTGTGGAAATGCATTTTTAGATAAAATAATGATCAACAAGTATTGAGCATATTACCCTTAGGATTGGACATTTGTAGGTATTCAAGGTCAGATAGAGGCCATTCCATATTATCCAGCTGTTGGAAAGGAAGAATGGAAACTATTCTGCTCTTTCCAGCTGTTTCAAGAGGTAGATAATTTTTCTCAGAAAGCTTAGAGGATCAGCTATGATAAGGTGTGGGAATATATTTATCAGTAAGTATGAAATGCCTCAATACTTCCAACTTGGCACTAATATACCTAAGTTAAGACTCTGTAAAAACAGTTTCTTCATTTTCACCTGAAAATTGTGTGATGTGTTTTTTACAGTGCTCTAATTATAAAAAACTTCATATATTTAGATTTAAGTGTATAGATTACAAAGAATGTTCACTTTTTGGGAGGTCTTATTTGATATTGCCAACAGTCTTGGTGAAAGGGATGTAACTGTCTTCATTTGACAAATGATCAAGTAAGGCTTGGAGAGATTAAATGACTTTCTTGAGATTTCACAGCTGTGAAGAAGTAAACCTGGATGTTATTAAAACACATTTCCTGGCTCCACACCTAGTGTTCTCTCGAAGGTATTACATTTCCTCTCAATCAATAGTAAGGAAACTCTGAAAGCGATGAACTGGTCAGATCATACAATCTGATACACACACACACACACACACACACAGAGAGAGAGAGAGAGGAGAGAGAGAGAGAGAGAGAGAGAGAGAGAGAGAGAGAGAGAGAGAGAGAGATATCTGTCTGAAACTCCAGTGAATCTTTGCTCCATCTTTAAATATAATTCTAACTTCATAGTCTCTAAATCCTCCCCTACACTTGAATAAGAAACCATGGTGGAAAATTAGCCTCACTTGTACCTTGTGTTTCTCCAAGACAAAGCAGGGATACTTTAATCCTCTTTAATCCTAAGTAAGAAACAAGGAAAAGTGAACAGGGAGAATGAGACACAGACTAATATTCCATGCTTTTTCAAATGCACAGAACTCAGAAAATAAGACTTTAAAGAAAAGGAGATGCTGTTAGGAAGAAGAGGACCAGCTGAATGAGAGCAGCATGAAATAGTAATTGGAGGAGAGTGAGTGAGATCAAAGTTCTAAGTGCATGATAGTCCTACATGAGAGTGTGATAAAGAACCCCATCATTTTGTGCAATGAGCAAATGCTAATAAGTTTGAATAAAAGAAAATTACTGTTAGGGAGTGTTATCAAAGCTACTTTGTGATAGGGACTGTCATCCAGGTTATCATAGAAACAAAGCCTCTCAAATACTGGAAGGAAGAGGAGTCTAGACCACTAGCCCATCAAGTTCTCACAGAGTCTAGCCGGGCGGTGGTGGCGCACGCCTTTAATCCCAGAACTTGGGAGGCAGAGGCAGGCGGATTTCTGAGTTCGAGGCCAGCCTGGTCTACAGAGTGAGTTCCAGGACAGCCCGGGCTACACAGAGAAACCCTGTCTCGAAAAAACCAAAAAAAAAAAAAAGAAGTTCTCACAGAGTCAAGGATTGTCCCTCAGTGGCACTGAAACCCTTAAACTTTCTTAAACAGTGACAGTCTGAGAAGACACCAATTTGAGAGGACTCTATCAAAGAGCCTGAAACAGAGAAGACACTGTACATTATTGCATGGGGACAGTACTTATATAACCTAGGTCCAAGCTCACACAAAGCTATCCACTGGCACTCTAGCTGAAATCCCAATGCAACTCTTTATTTTCAGGGACCATAGATGTATCCTGCTTGGATCCCAGATTACATGTCACTTGTTAGACTGCCAGGACAACATCTAATTAGTTTCTATGTTGGAACACCTCTGTTTTCTGTCATTAAAATGTATAACTATTAATTTGTTTTTACCATATAATATTCATGTCTCCTACTAGAATCTCTAACATGCTAGCATATAACAAATGCTAGCATTGAAGGAGTATGTAGATTAATAGCTAGAAGAATGAAAGACATGGTATTCATTTTGCTGTTTGCCTAGGTTTATCTTCCTCTTCTTTATTGTGCTCAATCTCATTTTATCACCCCCCAAAAAATGTAAGAAAGAAAACATGGTAACAAATAAATAAAATGGTCGAATATTTCTTCATCTGCCTATGTAACACTAACCTCGAGACTATATTAAAGAGGTTCAGCAAACTGCTTGCTTGAATTTACTGGAAGAAAACCAAGAACACAATGGAAGGTCTAAGAACTAAGACAAAGATTAGATTATTGAAACATGATCATAATAACTGATACACTGAGCATTTACTCTGTGCCAGCTGTGGTATTTAGTGTATTGCATGTATCATCTCATTTAATTGTCACAAATCTAGGGATTTGTTCTTTTACATTCACAGACAAGGAACCTAAGGCTCAGGAACATCAACTTGGTCTTCCCAAACCACAGCTAGAAAATGGCAACATTGGGATGAATGCCATGAATGAAACATCTATGGTATGTTTCTTCTCCCCAATATTTTTTTCTTCAACATTATTGAAATACTTTTTAGGAACCATAAAATTTATTTATTTAAAGTTGGAGTTCAATGTGTGTATGTGTGTGGTTTTTTTATATATTCACAGAATTGTATGTAACATTGATCACTATTTTATTTAAGAGCACATTCAATATTTCCCAAACAAATTCCAAACCCATTAATGATTGTTATTTTAAAAATTACTGGGCTGTAGAGATGACTCATTGGTTAAGAGCACTGAGGACCTGAGTTCAATTCCTAGCAACCACATGATAGCTCACAACCATCTGTAATGGGATCTGATATCCTCTTCTGGTGTGTCTGAAGATAGCTACAGTGTGTGTATGTGTGTGTGTGTGTGTGTGTGTGCATTTCTTTAAAAATTACTGAATGTATGAATATACAAAATATAAGTTTCTGCATAACATTTACATTTGTGTATGTGATATATTGATCATATTTCACCCCACTGCTCTCTCTTGCATCCTCTTATTCCTCTCTCCATGTACCAAATATTTTGTTTTCTGTCTCTATGTCCTCTTGAAACCTATAATCTGCATATATTTGTCTATCTGGTTTATTTTGCTTGATGTGACAATTTATGATTCTGTCTGCTTTCCTGCAAATGACACAGCATTATTCTTATTTGTGAATATATATATATATTTTCCCACTCATTTCATTACCTGTCTGCTTAACTTGTCTTCATTCTATCTTAATATCTCTATTAATTTGACTGTTTTTAATACATATCTATCATTAATGGGACAGTGGAATTTTGGTCTTTGGTGACTAGCTATATCAGCTTATAAGGGTTACTAACTTTGTTTATTCTGAGTTGTATATGATACTTAATTCCATTTTATGACTGAATAATTTCCACAATATGCATATTACTTTTGTGTTGCTGTGTAAAGTATTTAAAACTTCAACTAAAGTAAGGAATTATTTACTTTAGCTCAGGGTTTCAGAGGTTTTAGTTTATAGTCTTTTCTTGGTTGACTTTTAGCATGTGATAAGAGAAAAAGATCATGGTGGTAGAAACAAGTGATGACGGCAACTTACCAAATGCTGGACAGAAAACATACAGTAAGGAAGGGGCTGAGAACAAATCATAAACTTCAAAGACACACTCCCAGGGACCTCGTTTCTCCACCCTAGCCTAACAACCTTCTAAATAGCTCCCTTAGCTAGGATCCAAAAATTCAACACATGAACCTGTAGAGGCATTTTGATATTCAGACCATACCATTTTCATTTTGTCTCTTGAAGGCTCATGGCCAGCTCAAAATTACACTTCATCAACTCGCAAAGGTCTTAAAATTTTAAGACTTCCAACATTGTTAAGAGTCTAAGTATTGAGTGTTCTCTGAGAATTAAGACACTCTTAGTTGGGGGTCCAAATAAAACAAGAGAAAACTGATGCAATGGTAC
The DNA here is from genome assembly GCA_021653895.1 of Mastomys natalensis. NCBI lineage: Eukaryota > Metazoa > Chordata > Mammalia > Rodentia > Muridae > Mastomys > Mastomys natalensis. Next base: position 44,555 of record JAJTUV010002539.1, read on the forward strand.
AAAATAAATATCCTCATTGCAAAAGAGGAGAATAGGAAAATAACAAGAAACAACTCTCCCAAAGGGAGACTGAAATCCAAGAGGATAGATATCCTGTAGTTCCATTTCTAGCATCCAGGTCATAATTTTACATGATGTGAGTTCCTGCAGGCTTGGGACATCCTTGCAGTGGTGGCATTCCTGGCTTCAAGTTTCAAAGCTTTTCTCTTGGGTTAGCTCAAATCATTCATTGTTCTTAAAGTTTTCATCTTAAAGAAATTACGAACATTTGTTGAGATAAATATATTTAGCCTAATTTGAACATGATGCAATATATATGTATGGCATAGTGTGCTACATCATTAACATGTATTTTGTTATGCTTTATGTATTAATTCACATAAAATTTGAATAAAAATGAGCCAGGTATTATGGTTCATGTTTGAAATCCTAGCATTTTGAATGGTGAAACCGGAAAATTGTCCCTGTAATTGACCAGCCTGGACTACATAATGAGTTCCAGGCTAACCAAGGCTGTTGTACTGAAAGCTCTTCTCCCCAAAATGGAAGCAAGTAAATAATACTAACCAAACAGAAAACCAAAACAGCCACATATACACAGAAATACTTTTGAGTTGGGTCTTATTCGACTGCCTGGAACTCACTATGTGAACCAAGTTGGTCTTGAATTAACAGTGGTCCTCCTGCCCCTTTGTCCTTTGGGCTGGAATTACAGATACGTGCCTCCAAGACTTGATAGTATTGTGAACTTTTATGTGTGATTCTATTTTGACTTGGCCCTGATTGAGTTTCCCTCCATTCCTTCAACACAAGCCAAATTTTACAGCAGGAGGTGGTATTAAAAATACAAGTTGAAATATGGCAATTCCTTTCCGTATTTACCTTTGTGTGAATGCCTTTAATTTATTAGAGTTTAGTCAGCTTTTTTTCTAATAATCAGCAGAGCTTCACTGGCAGTGCAGCTGGCTCACTTGTAGCCTATTATGTGGTATCTGTGGTATAACTGACAGGGGAAAAGCAACGTGAAAGACTAAGAAAAACAGTTAGCTCAGCTATAGCGTTGCAGACATTCTGTTCTGTGTGGTTGTAAAATTTCATGCTTTCTTTTTCTCATGTGAACTTTAGGTTGCCAGATGTCCTGTGAACATATGACTGCTCTGTGTTTCTGTGCCATATTCCATTTTCATCTGTATCAGAATACATAATGGTCCCTCCACTTGAGCCAAGTCAGACACAGTTAGTTGACTACTGTTGGCGTTTGTTCCTGCCTCCTACTCCCACACCAATATGTTGGACTATGTCCCACATTCTACAAACTAATACCCTTCACCAATTTTCTCACACATCAGACTTGCTGTGGAACAGAATAATAACAGAAGCAAGACACTGTTAGTCATGATAAATCACAATGGTAGTTGTTTCCTATAGATATTATAAGTTACTCATGGACCAGTACAGTTTGACCGTTTAACCGTCTATTATTTTCACATAGAAATCACACAAATTGCAAACAAAAATTGTCTTGTGAGTTTCAACCTTTTTTCTTGTTGTTTTATTTTTTAAGACAAGGTTTCTCTGTGTAGCCATGGCTATCTTGGAACTCACTCTGTAGACCAGGCTGGCCTCGAACTCAGAGAACTACCTGCTTCTGATTCCGGAGTGCTAGGATGAAAAGCATGCACCCCTGCTGCCAGGCCAGTTTCATCTATTTAATTTAATGCTTTTTGTTAGAGACAAAGACTAGACTAGGTTTTTTGGATTTCTTTTTCGTTAGATTACACTGAATAGATGAAAAAAACAAGCTCAGACTAATTATACTAAGTTATCATTTAGTTAGCGTAGCACAAAGAAGGACTGAGATGTCAGACAATGTAGTTAATAGAGCACTAGCACATATACCAATGCTTTGGTTGTAAAAATCATAATTTAATACAATAATTCTATAAAAATGACTTTAATCAATCTTTAAACAACCCAAGTAAGTACTTAGAACATAGAGGTCAAGTCTGGTGATCTAAAATGTGTTTAAACAGTCATCTTAGTCTCTTGAAGACTGTTTATTATAAGGATAATAATAGATATTATTAAATAGCATTTTAGCTTTTGGAACACTTTTGTAGCATTAGCTTTCTTATTTGATGCTTTTCCTAAATGAAGTATGGCCAGGGAGTTACCAACCCAGGAATTTAATATTCAACATCTAGTAGATTGCTAGGTATCAACATTTACTATAGTGAGCAAGCATTTTAAGAATTATAAATCCATATGTTATCTTGAAAAGGGAAACTTTTTAAATTATGTATGTTGTTTAAGAACTGGATCACAGGGGCTGGAGAGATGGCTCAGCTGTTAAGAGCACTGACTGCTCTACCAGAGGTCCTGAGTTCAATTTCTAGCATTCACATAGTGGCTCACAACCATCTGCAATGGGATCCGATGCTCTCTTCATGTGTGCCTGAAGACAGATACAGTGTACTCATATACATAAATAAAATAAATAATTAAAAAAAAAAACCTGGATCACAAATGAATTCTGTGGAAGGATCATGACAACTCAAGGAAGAGTTTATTATCATGAAATATGTGATATTTTCTAAAATTATAAAAAAGGAGATGGTACAAAATGTATCAAAATAATTTATTAATGTTTAAAGCTAGAAAAGTCAGCTGGAGGGATCTCATTTTATCAAAATATTATAGTATGTTAAAAACTTCCATGTTTATAGGATTTTTAAAAGTTAGAATTGAGAAGACTTACATGCAAAGTAGATTTTAGCATACATGAGCCTTTTTCTATCACTAAATATTAAAAATCTTTTTTTGCTTTTTGCTTGATATTAAAATTCTTAATAATAGTATTGTTTTGAATATGCCTGTGAGTTTTACTGTCTCATCATGAACATTTGAAGAAAGTTGAGCCAAATCTACTTTCATTTGTTTTATTTG